>CABHPH010159436.1:0-20113 GCA_902168325.1 Peromyscus nudipes | reverse complement strand
GCTTATTAACATTCTTGGGTTAGGTTTCTTTCATCTTAAGAACAAACCCCAATTTTTTTTTCTTTATCAGTGTGTCCCAGATATTGTTTAAGCCTCTTTTGTTGTGACGGACCAAGACACACCAATATCTTTCTTTCGCCTCTTCTGTAGATCCTGTCTCTAGCCCCTTTCTCTGCTGTGTTGCTGGGAACCCTGGGACTCATTCTTAGTGAGGGAAGTGTTCTACCACTGGGCTACATCCGGGATAGAAAGAGCATAGATATACTATTTCTTTCTTCCTTTCTTTTCTTTGTTTTTTTCTTTTTGCTTTTTGAGACAGGGTCTCTCTCTGTGTAGCCCTGGCTATCCCGAGCTCTGTAGACCAGGCTGGCCTGGAACTCAGAGATCTGCTTGCCTCTGCCTCCCTGGATTAAAGGCCTGTGCCACCAAGCCCGGCTGATATTTGTTTCTTTTGCTTGGCTAACCTCTTTGCACTGGTTCTTCAGGCTTCCGTGTTATTTAAAGGGCCAGCCATACTTTTTTGCTTTTAGGAAACAGGACCTCAGCATGTAGGCCATGCTGGCCTCAGCTTGTCGTCAGCCTTTTGAATGCTAGGATTATGGACATGCTCCTCTAATCACCGGAACAAAAAAAGGTTGCTGTATTCATGTGGCTCTTTCTGTCTCCCACCATTGATCAGGTTGTGTCTGTTAGAGCTTGCACAAACAGATACCTAGCATTTGTTGAGAAAATAAATTACACTATACTACACCTGCTTAATTTTAATTGGTTCATTCCTGACTTTGACTGATCTGGTAAGGAGGCACTGAATTTTTTCTTAGTGTCATGTGGGGTACTGAATGGGAGTACACAAACTCCACAACTGTTTGCTGAGGGGATGGGAGGACAGAACTGGACTAGTGCCTCAGACTCCAGCGTGCAAGGGGCTCACCCAAGGATCTCAAACTGTGCATCCTTGTTAGTAGGTCTGTGGTGGAGCTCAGGAGTCTACACTTCCATCAGCTCTCAGCTGATGCCCCTGGTCTGCAGAGCATACTGACAGGATTACTAAAAATCCAACTTATAACTAACTATATGCTCCTGTAAGTTACATAATCGGAAACATGCTTCAATTGCAGTGTTTTCCAGATTCCTTTTTTTTTTAGTGTAAGGAACAGCATCAATCACTGTATTTCCTGTCTTTATTGTTTGTAGGGCTGGAGGCTGGACCCAGGATTTACACACACTAAGTAAGTTCTCTACCACTGAGCCATGGGCCTGGACCCTCAATTTTAAAATTATTCTCTATCTTCTTGAGTCTGTTTTGGGTAATGGGGCTTGGTTCCTACTCTAAATGTTGAAGGTTCCTCAGCCTTGAAATGGGTCAAGAACACCCACCTATCTCATCAGACTGCTTCCAGGATAAACAGGATGATGTTTCCTACCAGCTGTCGAGCACCAGACAACTGTGTTTACACACAGGTAGTGCAGTAACTGACAACTGGAAAAATCAACAGCTCTCTACCCTTTGTCATTTAGTAGTTATTGTTGTTATTGGAGACCAGGTCTCATATGGCCTAGGCTATCCTTGAACTCACTAGGTATGTAGCCAGGGATGCCCCAGTCACTATGAAGTTCTTCATTAATAAAATGGACATCTCTCTGTCCCCTTCCCAAAGGGACAGCTTCTAGTGCCTTGGCTTTTCCAACTTGAAGTGTTCTTTATTTTTACAGTTATCTTTCAAATTGTCACTAAATTCAACTAAGTTTCCTTGCAATTAGTTTGTTTGTTTGTTTGTTTGTTTTTTCAAGACAGGGTTTCTCTGTGTAACAGCTCTGGCTGTCCTGGAACTCGCTTTGTAGACCAGGCTGGCCTGGCCTTGAACTCACAAGAGATCCACCTGCCTCAGCCTTCTTAGTGCTGGGATTAAAGCTGTTCACCACTACCGCCCGGCTGCAATTAGTATTCTTTCAGTATTAAACTCCTTTAGTTTATACCTCACCAATAGGCACATTCGACAAACATTTCCTAGTTTGAAAAGTTCACTGAATTCTCCCCTTTATATTTTACTGTTAATGTTGGTAGTTTATTGTAAATTCCTCCACCACTAGGTATTTACTTTTGTGACAAAAATGAGGGGCAAGTGTTTCAATTAGAAGTGTGAGCCACTACATCTGGCTAGCGTTCTGTGATCTGTGTCTGCCAGGAGAGGTCGTATGTGGAGCTCTAAGAGTGTCCAGGCTGAAGGAGTTTACCCCTTGTTGAGAAGATTCAATTATACACCTTTTCAGCAGTGGTGATTGATCTCAGTTCCTCACACACACATAGGCAAACACTCTACCAGTTGAAATCCAAGACTAAACCCCAACTTTGACTTCCTAAGACTTAAAAAAAATTTTTTTTATATGAGAGCAGATTAAAATAACTTTAAAGGTCCCCTCAGGTTCTTTCTGTAAAAAATTTGAAATAGAGTCTCAATATGTAGCCCAGAATGGCTTTGAACTTCCTGTGACACTCCTGTACCAACTTCCTCCCTAAGGCTGGGATTACAGAAGGTGCCACCAGGCCTGGTAAGGTTTGCCCAGGGTCTGGGAGATATGGACAAGGGCTTTTCTTGGTGTTCACTGAATGGAGCAGAGCAGGGAGGAGTCACAGGATCAGAGGCTCTGATGTCTAGCTAGGTGAGACTGGGGTAGTTCAAAGAGTGTGAAACACTACCTCACTACTCTAAAAATAAATAAATAAATATTCATTACTTTTAATAAATGAAGTACCCTAAATCTTCTTGGGGTAAAGCACTCAATCTAGTCCTTTCTTTTATCTCCTCAGCTGGGATTTAGAACTATGGCTCAAAGAATGTTTCCAGAGAGGTAGATGTAGAAACGGGCTTAAAGTAAGAATTTTAGGTTTAGATGATGGGTTTAGCGTTTGTTAGCTGTATGGCACAAGATAAGCCACTTAATTTCTCTGAACCTGAGTTTCTATAGAGTAAGTCAAGAGCCTCCACCTACCTCACTGGACAGCTTCTAGGACAAACAAGATAACATTTGTGTACTTGATTAGTAAGCAACCAAGTATTAGACACTTGTGTTTACATGAACATAATGCTCTAAATGTCATTGGGGCAAGTCAACGGCTCTACTTGTAATTCTGCTTTGTATTTTGAGACAGGTTCTCCTGTGGTTCAGGCTGGCCTTGAACTGCAGCCAAGGCTGAACCTGAAGTCTTGTTCCTCTTGCCTCCACTTCCTCATCCATCCATCTCTCTCTCTCTCTCTCTCTCTCTCTCTCTCTCTCTCTCTCTCTCTCTCACACACACACACACACACACACACACACACACACAGTGCATGGAGAAGTCAGAGGGCAATTCTGTAGAGTTGGTTGTTTCCTTCTATCTTTACATGGGTTCCAGAATTTGGACTCAAGGTCATCAGTCTTTTTGGCAAATATTTTACCCTCTAAGCCTCTAAGCCATCCTGGCCCTATTGTATTTATTGTTTTATTGAGACATGGTCTCTTGTGTCCTAGACTGGCCCTGAACTTCCGATTTTCTTGTTCATCTTCCAAGTTCTGGGACTGCAGGTGTGAGCTACGGTGCTCAGTCTATGTGTGCTGGAGACTGAATCTATAGCTTCCTGACCATAGGCAAGCATTCTACCAAGTGAAATAAATTCTCAGCGTTGTCTTTGACAAAGAAGGCTTTGTCAGTCACCTGCCAATCAAAGCCTCCTATGTGCCAAGCCCCATGGTAATTCCCCAGGATGGGCCTTCACGGAGCTCTTATTCTGACCTGCATGGACTCAAGTTACACCGTCACTGCAGTGTGCAGGAGAACACCGTGGTGGAGGTGGAGGGAGTTCAAGACTTACACATTTGCCAGTCGTGAAAACTGAAATGTAGCAAAAAAGATTTAAAGTCATTCCTCTGGGAGTCAAATTCACGGAAAGTGGAAATAAGAATGGTCAAAAGCCGGGTGGTGGCGGTGGCGGCGGCGGCGGCACATGCCTTTACTCCCAGCACTCGGGAGGCAGAGCCAGGCGGATCTCTGTGAGTTCAAGGCTAGCCAGGTCTACAGAGTGAGATCCAGGAAAGGCTCCAAAACTACACAGAGAACCCCTGTCTCGAAAAACAAACAAACAAACAAAAAAGAAAAAAGGAAAAAAAAAAAAAGAAAGGAAGAAAAGAGTGTGGCTGCCAGGATGTGGGAAGAGTGGGAAATGTGGCATGAGTGGTCATTTAATGAATTCCGACTGGAGAAGATGTAAAAGTCTGTAGGTGGTGATGGTTACTTCAGCCCACAGAACTGTACTTATGAATGGCCAAAATGGCAGATTGTATGTTATCTCTTTCTTACTGACTGTCAGGAAGAAAACAAAAGCCAACCCAGCAAACCTTTGTATTTGTACTCACGAAGGAGCTATATCCAGATGGTTGATGCTAAATCCAGAAGAGGCAAAGCCTCCTAGCGTCGTGGATATGGTCAGGAACGCAACAGCCAAAGAATAGTCACAGCCGATAAATCCAGCAGCAACCAGGAAAACCGCAGGGCCGACCATCCCTGGAGTTACGGGGTTGAAGGAGAAAAAGAAGCGCCATTATTGTATTCTGTTTAAAACTGTAGAAACCTGAGTTGGATGGTGCTGCCACCTACTGCAGAAACACTGAACTGCCTGGAAGGCCCAAGGGCCTCCATTAACTTTCATCACTAGAAAGCCTGCCGGGAAATATGGGCTGTAATCATGGAACAAGAAACGGAAGCCCTCCCCTGCAGTGCTAGTCACTCTGCATATGATAAGGACTCAGTCTACAGCTACAGAGCTGGCCGAGGAGGGAAAGACTGAAAAATAGGGCTGAGAGGAGAAGCAACGGCCGGCCGATACAGAATGTGATTAAAATTCACGTAATCAAAGTAGGTAAATAACACAGTAAACTCTCCAGGGGGCTGGAGGGATGGCTCAGTGGCTGAGTGCTTCCTGCCCTTCCAGAGGACATGAGTTTGATTCCTAGCACTTACGTTGGGTAGCTTACAACCACCTGTAACTCCAGCTCCAGGGCAATCCGGTGACTTATGTAGTGGCACATACTCATGTGTGCGTGTACACACCCAGAAACACACACACACACACACACACACACACACACACACACACACACACACCTCAGAAAAATAATAAGCTTTGTTGGATGAAGTTAGAAATGTGATCCCTTGGTTCTAAGAATTATAACAAAGAGCATATGCATTACACAGAGCAGGTCCACTGAATTAAAAACATCAGACTCAGCCCAAAGGGAATTATTTCATTTAAAGATGTGCAATTTAAGTAAGAGCAGTATTTGAACAGAATAACATCTCCTATAGTGGGTGCTCAGCAGGTGCTTGTGGAATTTACGTAGAATGGGTCCTTTCACAGTATACCTTTTAAAAAAAGATTTATTTTATGTGTATGGGTGTTTTACTTGCATGTATGTCTGTGCACCATGTGTGTCTAGTGCCCATGGGGCTAGAAGAGGACATTGGATCCCCTGGAACTGGAGCTCCAAATAGTTGTGAGCTGCCTTGTGGGTGCTGGGAACCGAATCAGTGTCCTCTGGAAGGTCAGCCAGTTCTCTTAAAGGCTGAGACATTTCTCCAGTCCCCAAATTTGTATTTATTTATTTAGACAAAAATCTTACTATGTAGTTCTGGACTGCAACTTACTATGTAGACCAGGCTGGCCTCAAACTCCCTGAGATCTATCTGCCTGCTTTTGCCTTGCCTTCCAAGTGTTGGGATTAAGGGTGTATACCACCATTCCCAGACCAAATTTACTTAAATCATGTTACTTTTATGTATGTTGTGTGTATTCTCTGGTCCCTGCAGAGGCCAGAAGAGGGTAGCAGATGCCCTGCAGGTGGAGTTACAGGCAGTTGAGGCTGTGGGAACCAAAGTCAGGTTTCATGTGTGAACAAGGTAAAGGATTATTCTTTTTTTTTGGCTGCCTTGGCTACTGTGATATGAAGAGACATGCATTCTTGCTCTGTACTCTTGCCTTATTGCCTCTGGAACTTCTGGAGTGATTAAGATTGTCTTTTGTTTGCTAATAACATGACTAGTAACATTGGGACCAGTGGCCCTAGACAGTACGTTTTTCCCAGTATTTTGAGACTGGGTCTCAGGTAGCTCAACCTGGCCTCAAACCAGTTACATATTAGAGGAAGACCTCGAACCTCTGATTCTGCTGGCTCTACTTCCCAAGTGCTGGGATCATAGAGATGTACCACAAGGCCTGGTTCTCAATGTCTTTTTCTTTTTGAGATGGAATCTCATTAAGCTACCTAGTCTGGCTTCAAACTCTTGGCCTCAAATGATCCTCTGACCCCAGCCTCCCCAGTAGCTGGGACTAAAGTATGTACTATGTTGACTGGCTATCAAAAAGACCAACCAGTGTTTGAGGAGGAGATAAAGGTGGGCCTGAAGGTTGAGTTGGTCATAATGGCCACTGATTTACTCAATCATGCTGGCATAATGAAGCCTCCACAGAAACTCAAAAGGACAAGGTTTGGGCTGCATGTGGTGGTCCAGGTCTGTAATCCCAGCTCTTGACAGTTGGAGCAGGTAGGGTGTGAATTTTGAAGCCAGACCCGGTTAGTATAGCATGAAGAATGTGTCTTAGAAACAAGCAACTGACCAGGTAACCATGCCTGTAATCCCAGGACTCGGGATGGCGAAGCAGGAGGACTACTTTGAGTTCCAGGCCACCTGAGCTATAGAGTGAGTTCCAGACTTGCCTGGCCATGTGGTCAGATTCTGTGTCAACAAACAAGCAAACCAATAACCAACTAACAACAGAGCCAAAAGAGAAGGATGAGGTTTGGATGAGCTTCCAAGCAGCAGAACTCCCGTGGAGGCTCCAGTGGAGGTCCCTGGGGCACGGTGTACCTATGAAGGATTGTTCTACCTGGCTATTCATTTGTGCCCCTTTATAATGAGTGAGTAGACAGAAATAAAGTCTGTCCCCTTGGGGCTGGAGAGATGACTCAGAGGTTAAGAACACTGACTGTTCTTCCAGAGGTCCTGAGTTCAATTCCCAGCAACCACATGGTGGCTCACAACCATCTGTAATGAGATCTGGCGCTCTCTTCTGGCCTGCAAGGATACATGCAAACAGAACACTGTATACATAATCAATAAATAAATCTTTAAAAAAAAAAAAAAAGTCTGTCCCCTGAGTTCTGTGAGTCAGTCTAGCAAATTAACTGAACTCAAGGACAGGCCATAGGAACCCTAAATTAAAAGTATAGGTCCAGTTCTTGTGACTGATCTCTAAAATTGAATAGGGGGTCTTGTGAGACTCAGCCCTTACACCCAGCTTGTGTGCTGAAAAACAGGTTGTGTGGAAGGAAATCTCATATTTTAGGGATCAGAGGCAAAGCGTTTTGGTGTCTTATGGGTATAACCAGGAAACAAAACAAAACCTGATTCATCTCACTTACCCACAATGGTAAAAATTCTCCGAACACTTATAGTTGAAAAGTTCCACTTGACCCTTAAGTAATCAGCAGCTTGGCCACAGAGAATCATGCATATCCAACAGCCAAAATAAGGCAATGCAGATAAAATCCCATTCTGAAAGTGGGGAGGAGATACAGGGTTAATTATGGTAGAACACGCACATTAGTCACAGCCAACCCTGACTACTTGAAAACAGCACACATATAGTGGAGCAACATGTTGGTAACGTTCATATATCACAGAAAGTACGTTTGGCATTTGCAGGGATCTCAAAACTCAGTTTACCCATCCCTGTGATAGCCGTTCTCACGGGGAAACAGTACTGTCAGCCCCAAGTCATCATGGATGCCTCTTTCTTTCTTTCTTTCTTTCTTTCTTTCTTTCTTTCTTTCTTTCTTTCTTTCTTTCTTTCTTTCTTTCTTTCTTTCTTTCTTTTTTTTTTAGCTGAGGAGAACCCAGGGCCTTGTGCTTGCTAGGCAAGCGCTCTACCACTGAGCTAAATCCCCAACCCAGGATGCTACTTTAAATTTAGAAAGTCTTCCAATCAGCCTGCACTACTTCACAGAGAACAAGCTGTTTTTATTTCTTGCCTCCACCTCCCTAGTCTGTGCACCCACCCCCAGCTCCAGAACAGTTTTAGTCTCCAAAATTTTATTTAAAATCTTTTTTTATCACAAAATCAAATGCATAGTTTAACACGCTGGAGATTCGAAAGTCACTTATGACAAGTAGAGCATCGCCAGCTACCCAGAAGCCCTGTCTAGACTAGTCTCAACTCCACCTCTTCCTATAAACAAGCACCACTTAGTCACAGCTACAAACATTCACCTACAGTTATCATCCCAAAAATGTGGGTGTCCCTAGACACTTTCATTTGGTACTGACTAAATTAGAATGGCGTCTTCTGTTACTTAAGAAATGTTCATCACGGGCTACCTACAGCCTGCTCTTTAAGGAGGCATCCTCTCCATTGAGGCCCTCACCTTTCAAATGCCTTAGCTTGTGGACATAAAAACCAGCTAGCACAGAAGGAAATGACCAAATTTAATTTGGGTGAAAAGGAATTGTGTGTGTGCAGTTCAGAAAATATGTTCTGTACACAGGAAGCAGATGACCATTTTCTCTTACCTCTTGAACGTTGAACCTTAGGATTTCTTTCATATAAGTAGGCAATAATGTCAGTAACGTATAAAAGGTCCAGTTGTAGGAAAAATGTGCAATGACAATCGCCCAAAGTGGTAGTGACTTCAAGATGGACACCCATGGCACCACCTTCTGGGAAGAGAGCTGAGGGAGACAGGCTCAATTAGGAGAAGCTGCGGCTGTGTTGACCTAGGCCATATTAGCTCAACCACACGCCATATTAGCTACAATCAGCCCAGAGCACAGAAACACCAACCTTGGTCGTACATTCTAGATCATAAAATCAACTCCTTTGAAATACTAAGTAGCAAAACAATGAACAAATTTTAGTTATTTCATTAAAAATATAAACTAGAGAACCTATGACTGAGATTAGAGGAAAACTAAATAGAGTATAACTGTCATGAGGCTACAGGTGTCAGTGCTGCTATAAATATGAACGCTTCTGTAAAAGAGAGAACAGTGTCATTACCACAGTTAGAGGCTGATTGACATAAGGGAAAAGTAGAGAGACTGGAGGGTCTTACTAGAATCTGTATGTCACTACCCAGTCTTTGCTATACTGAAAAGATTTACAAGAGCCGTGCAAGCTGGGTCTGGTGCTGCACACCCGTAGCCTCAGCTAGTCAGGAGGTTTCAGCAGGAGGGTGACTTGAGCTTGGAGTCTGAGGCTAGCCTGGGCAACATCGCCACCTCAGGGATGAAAGCAGGTGAGGGCTTTATATGCAGCCATGTGCAGACGTGGCCTTCAGAGCAGGGGTACTGGGGTGATGCGCTAGGTCAAAAGTTGGAGGAAAGGTTTAGCAGTTAAGAGTGCATATGTCTCCTGCAGAGTGTAGTCTCCAGCACCCACACTGGGTGGCTTACACTCTTCTGTAACTCCTGGGGACCTGACACCTCTGGCCTCCAAGGGAAACTGTACTCTCATGCATACTGATACACAGACAAATATACATAATTTAAAAATATAAAAATAAATCTTAATTTAAAAAGATATGAGAATTTCTATTTATACTCATTTTTATTTTGAAACAGATGTTAAATTATCAATATATTTGTGTGTGTTTTTTGGAAAAAGGGTTTCTTTGTGTAACAGTCCTGGAACTCACTTTGTAGACCAGGCTAGCCTTGAACTCACAGAGATTCGCCTGCTTCTGCCTCCCAAGTGCTGGGATTAAAGGCATGTGCCACCACCATTCAGCTTTAAACTATTAATATTTAATAAATGGGTTGGCCCAGAGTATGCTGGATAGTCGCATAAGTTAGAATTCCCCAATTCAAGGGCATTAATAATGGCACCCTCTTTGTTTGTCCTCAGGTTGTATTTGTCTGCTCAGATGGACTCACGGCTCTTAGTTCCTAGAATGACCTTGAGAAGAAATTAGTTTTAGTGTAGAAAGAATTGCACTTCCCCAGACAGTATTTTAGACATTTATTTCATTTGCTTATCCTAATTTGCTTCAGGCATGTGCAACTGAAAGTTCTATTTCAAAGATTATCTTAATTTTTAACATGTACCAAAGTCCATACCTGATTTTTTAACGATGACACAATGTATTCTTTTTCATAATGGGAGATTGTCTTGTGAGTTTCTGGTGTATCACTAACTAGCCACATCCATAAAATAAACCAAACTATTCCAATTATACCTTAAAATAGAAAGATGACAGTTAAATAAAATTTGAATATATCAACAGCATTTTGTATACACCTTGAGAAGATTATATATCTATAAATGTAATGGAAAATTAGACTTAGTTGCAAGCTTTGGATCTTCAATAGAATAGTAACTACTATTCTCTGTGAACAGGGGGAATGATTTGAGACAGAGTCCTGGCTGGCTTGGTATCCACTATGAAGCCTAGGCTAAACTTGCACAATTCCCCTGCCTCAACTGCTGGGACGACGGGTATGTATGACCATGCACAGTCTCAAATGTACTCTGATGACATACATCAATCACAAGACTCAGACAATCAAACAAAAGATAGACACACTTTTGTTTGGATCTTAGTTTCCCAAGCGCCACTACTGCCATTCTTGGCTCAGAACAATCTTTAAAAAAAAAAAAAGTGTGTGTGTGTGTGTATATATATATATATATATACACATATATATATACTAATTAATTCCAGAACATTTTCATAACAAAAAAGAAAACCTGTGACAATTAACAGTTCTAATTCCCATCTCTTCCCATGCTCTGATGTTCAACTATTAAACCTACATTTTGTTGTCTCTATGAATCGTCCATTCTGGAAAAGAAAAATCTTTAAGAGTAAATTTCTATAACACACACACACACACACACACACACACACACACACACACACACACACACACACACAGAGTCTGTTTCATTCATTTTGAAGGTCTATTTCCTATGAGCCTGTCAATCAATTTGAGAAATGAAATGCCTTCACACTAAGGGAAAGGAAAAGAATTAAATCCCTGAGGCAAAGACCACTCTATTTTGCTTGAGAGAAAGAATTTTCAAAACACATATTTTCATAACTCCCAGATAGTAACTTTTCACAGTGTGACACTAAAGTCCCAGGATTCAACAGCAGTTTCTACAGAAGCACATTGTAAAGCTAACAGGTCAAATGGGCTAGATCCTGTCTACTGTAAAAACCTGGGAAATAGGTTTTCGGTGTTTTAGAACACTGGTTAGTCAGTGAGTCCTTCAGTGAGTTAGAGCAGGGCTTCTTTTTTTTTTTTAAGATGTATTTATTTATTATGTACACAGTGTTCTGCGTGCATATATGCCTGCAGGCCAGAAGAGGGCATCAGATCTCTTTATGGATGGTTGAGAGCCACCATGTGGTTGCTGGGAATTGAACTCAGGACCTCTGGAAGAGCAGCCAGTGCTCTTAACTTCTGAGCCATCTCTCCAGCCCTAGGGCTTCTTATGCTTCTACTTAAGGCCCATTTCCTTCTGAGAAATACACAGCTCTGTGTATACAGGCATATAAGACCATTATACAAATCAAATATTTACTGATAACAACAGAAATTTATTTTAAGTTCTTTGCTATTCATATAATTTTACTACTTATTAAAGATACAAGATAATTTGCATACCAAGACAGATGTGTTTACTATTACATAAAGCATTAAATACTGGATGAGTATTTCACACTTGCAGTGTGCAGAGCATGCTCAAGGCTTTTCAGAGTTGCCTTTGATCTTGTGATGGTCAATTCTCAGAACACTCCTTTGTGTACATGGGTAGTACAAAATGCAGAAGCATATTTAGGGCCATTTCAAAAATCATTGGGGACAGGTGTGGTGGCACATGCCTTGAGTCGCAGCACTCAGAAGCAGAGGCAGGTGGATTTGAGGCCAGCCTGGTCTACAGAGCTAGTTCTAGGACAGTCAGGGCTGTTACACAGAGAAACACTGTTTCGAAAAAAAAAAAAAATTAGAAATTCATGATTCTTTCTTATGACTATCAACTCAGTGATTTTCTTTTCTTTTTTTTTTTTTTTCTTGGTTTTTTTAGAGACAGCGTTTCTCTGTGTAGCTTTGCACCGCCAGGCTTGGTTTTTTCAAGACAGGATTTCTCAAGCCTTTTCCAGAACTCACTCTGTAGCCCAGGCTGGCCTCGAACTCACAGAGATCCACCTGCCTCTTCCTCCCGAGTGCTGGGATTAAAGGCGTGCAACACCACTGCCTGGCTCTCAATGATTCTTAAAATCACATACTTAGATCCAGTCCAAAGGTACAGTGATTTGATACATGCTGAAGAACTACAGCAGGAGAAGACTGTCTTTTGTTTTCCATAATAAACTATCATGTTTCTAGAACAGCAGAAAACTGCACGCACAGTGAAAACATACAGTGCTCTCGAATCTGAGCTGAGGTGTTTCAGGCAGCCTTCATCAGTATCGTGTGGTGCCGCAGCACGCATGTCCAAAACACACGTTCCCTTGGAACCTTGGCTGTGGTGAAGTCACGTGACACCATGTGGGCTCGTGCTGCCGGAAGCACCTCAGATTCCTTACACGTTTGACTTTGAACTAGCGTTTGGTCACTGTGTTCAGGAACTCTTTACTAAATTCTTATGAATTCCCATGTTCAGTTATGAAATCTTTAAGTTAGAAAGTTGGGAGACAGACTCACATTTAAATGTAATCCACTACTATTACATTCTAAATTTACATTATAACTTAGTCAAAAATTTATACTTACCAAAAAGATAGAAGACATAAGTCCAATCCATGTAGTAGCAAATTATTCCAGAGAGAGGAAGTGAGATTACTGTCCCAAGCTGTGCTCCTGGATCAACACAGAAGACTTTATAAGCCTTGGCGAGAGGTGAGCAAACAGAAGGGCTACTGTTTAAGGGGTGGGGAACAGGCTACAGGACAGGAAGAACTACTGCATTAGAAGCATGTGAACAGAAAATCCCACAGGGTCATGCTCTAGAAAATGTGAAGCATATACACTAGTACAGCTGCATAAGTTACAGCTGTGCAGATGTTGATGAATAGGAGGTACCAATCAGTAGGAGAACTGTGCATAGTGGTACACAGCACTAGAGAGGCTGATGGAGGCTAGTGGGTATGGGCACGCTTGTTGAAGAGCGAGGTTTTTCATAATTTTATATACTATAAACAATTGTTTTATAAACAATACATTTTAACCAGAAAATGGAGGACATTTCAGTTAAATGCAGTGGGAAAAAAATAATAGTCTGTGTCTTTTTCTCTTCTGTAACTGGGACAGGATTGTACCCTGGAGCCCAGGCTGGTCTTGAACTCACTATGTAGCTCAGGCTTGCCTCAAATTTACAGAAATGTTCTTGCCTCAGCTTCCCAGGTGCTGGGATTACAGATGTGACCCACTTTTACTTTTAAAGACTGGGTCTCATGTAGCCAGGGTAGCCCTAATCTCCAGATGTAGCTAAGGATGCCCTTGAACTCCTAATCTTCCTGCCTCCACTTCTGAAGTATGGGAATTATAGATATATGTTACCATAATCTGGCTTAGACATTATTTCTGATTCCATATTCTAGTCATAGGTAGGAGACAGATATAAACCAAATGACTTCCATATTAGGAAGTGTAAGAACCACAGAGCAATGCAGAGTTCAAAAATGACAGTGATTTCTGACCTCTCAAAGTGAGGGAAAGATGTATGGAACAGCAACCAGACTGAAAACTTGGCTAAGATTCAGTCCCAGAGCAACTAAGAAAGACACTAAGAAAGTAGTGACAGCTGGGTGCAATGGTGCATGCCTTTAATCTCAGCACTTGGGAGACAGAGGCAGGCGGATCTCTGAGTTTGAGGCCAGCCTGGTCTACATAGAGAGATCCAGGACAGCCAGGACTACATAGAGAAACCCTGTCTCAAAAAGCCAAAACTAAGAACCAAACAAGAACAGGAAGCAGTAACAGGATGAACAGGAAAGCTGACAATGGCGCTCGGAGCTTCACGTGGGTAAAGGAAAGGCACAGAGATAAAGCCTGAAAAACTGTATGGTCACCGAGTACTAGTCTGCCCTCTCCACGTCTCCTTGAATGTACTTCTTCCACACAGAGACCCTGGTGGTGTGAGCGCTCACTGTCCAATCCGAGGTAGTGTGCTAACCAGTCACAGTCCACAGGTTTCCAATATCTCAGTGGTTGCTCATGTGCGATAAAGTAGATGCTGTTCACCGAAATTAGCTCCGTGAGGTTTATCTCCTCACCTTTACCGACCCACAGGCATTGCGTCTTGTCAGGGGATGCCCCGGTAATGATGGCACACACACTCAGACATACACAACACACACATAAAATTAAGAGCACATACTGTTTCTCCTACAGAACCTGAATTCAACTCCGAGTGACCACACCAGGCAGCTCACAACTGCCTATAACTCCAGCTCCAGGGGATCTGATGCCTTTGTGGACATCTGTACTCATGTGCATATGCACACAGAAACACATGCACGCTTTTAGTCCCAGGACTTGGGAAGCAGAAGCAGGCAGAGCAAGGGTAGCTTCGTCTACATAGTGAATTCCAGGTCAGCTCAAGATATATAGTAAAACCCTGTCTCCAAACAAACAAACAAACAAACAAACAAACAACAAAAGACCCCAAAACCAACAGACCAAACAACAACAACAAAATCACAATTAAAGAAGAAAACCAATTTTTCCATCTACTGAACTATTTTATAAATTCCAACATTTGAAAAGACAACATATTTTGAGATAAATGATAGTACATAGAGGAAATGGTATTAGTCAACCATGGCCAATTATTCTCTTCCTGAGCCAAAGAGAAAAACTGAGAGTCAAGGTGTACCCTTAGAAGGTTATTTCCCCCAGGAAGAGGCATCTACACTGAGTGATTCTGGCATGCATGTACCTTTCTCAAGGCTGGTAGGTATGTATCAAATTACAGCAAACGCTTTATCAGGATAGTTATCTTACCTGCGTAGGAAATGGTAAGCAGCTTGCTTCTTTCAAGAGGGGGAGCCCAGGAAGACCACATGGCATGCATAGCTGGAAACGTAACACCCTGGGGGTGGATATTTCTGATGAAATACAAGGCAGCTTCAAAATCAGACAGAAAAGATACAAGTTGCTGACCTAGCTTTATGGATGAGGCGTGTGGTATGTACAGAAAGAATGGCGAAAGACGAGAGAATCTAAGTACAAACAATTGAAATTCTGTTGAAAGCTCCAGGGGCCATCTGTGACAGCAGTAGAGACAACAGACTACAGTGTTAAACATCCACAGACAGGAAACCACTAGGAGAATAGTTCAGCAAAGAGACAAAGTCACCGGATCAGAAGCAACAGACTACAGATAAATACATTTTTTACTTAGGTAAGGAGAAACAAACAAACAAACCTGGGAGCTGACAGAGGCTAATAGGATTTATTTTGCAACCAGGAAGGAATTGTTTAATAGACGTCTGTGAGGACTGCTATTTGGATACGGACGATAAGAACATGCAAACTACTAACAAAACTTTAAGCCAGTGGTGGTGGTGGTGCATGCCTTTGGTCCCAGCACTCAGGAGGCAGAAGAGCCAGGAGGATCTCAGTGAGTTCCAGGCCAGCCTGGTCTACAGGGCAAGGAGTTCCAGGATAGCCAGTGTTACACAGAGAAAACCTGTCTAGGGAAAAAAACCAAAACAAACAAAAACACCTTTAAAATTAGACGCTGGGGCCAGGTGTGGTGGTGTATGCCTTTAATCCCAGCTCAGGAGGCAGAGGCAGGTGGATCTCTGAGTTTGAGGACAGCCTGGTCTACACAGTGCGTTCCAGACACACAGAGCTACATAGGTAGACCCTGTCTCAAAAACCCAAAAATAAAATAAAGTAAAACTAGAGCCCAGAAATCTCCAAAGCCTTCCAGCCAATTTCACCACATATAAGCTGTGTATGATTCCTGTGATTGAGGATGGGCAGGTACTTAAGTGTCAACTATTAAAATGATGAACCTGAGGACTAGGGATTAGGATTTACCGAATGCCTTACTGTGACCGTGGAACTTCTGTTCCAAGGCCAACGTTTTCACTCCAATGTCCTCTCCAGTGCACTACTGGACCAGGCTACCTCCCAGCCTCTGTGAGCTCTGCAGACCTAGAGCCGCCTGCACCTGAGTTAAGGCTCTTAATCACTGAGCAGCTCTCCAGCCTGGAGAGCATTCATTATTCAAGATGGAGAGATACAAAAAGAAGCATGGAGAGGAAAAGAAAGATAGAAATTAACAGATTTCTGAGTGGGGCTGTGGGGTCAACTCAGTGGCAGAGAATATTTGCAGCATGTGCAAGGCCCTGGGTTTGATTCTCTAGTACTGAAACAAAATCAAGTAAGAAAAAAAAAACTAAAAATGGTGAAGGGCATAAAACAAATAGTAATATTTTTCACAGCATAAAAGTTTAGAAGAATCCTTGAAGTAAATTTGTATAGTTAGATAAAGTAATAAATTATTTGTCTCTAAGTTAGAAGACCAGAAAAAAAATGAACTAATAATAGAGAGGAATTCCCATAAATAACAAATTTAGTAAAATAAGGCAATTTTTTTTTGGTTTTCAAGATAGGGTTTCTCTGTGTTTTGGTGCCTGTCCTGGATCTCACTCTGTAGACCAGGCTGGCCTCAAACTCATAGAGATCCACCTGGCTCTGCCTCCTGAGTGCTGGGATTAAAGGCAGGCGCCACCACTGCCCAGCAAAATAAGGCAATTTAACAACATGTTTTGTAAAATGTGCCAAAACAGGGGCTGGAGAGATGACTCAGGAGTTAAGAGCACTGGCTGTCCTTCCAGAGGACCTGGATTCAGTTCCGCCACCCATATGGTGGCTCACAACTGCTTGTAACTCCAGTTCGAGGAATTCAATCCCTTCTGGTCTCCAAAGGCACTGCACTCATGTGCACACAGACACACAGAGACATATACATAATCAAAAACAGTACATCTTTTTAAAAAGTGCCAAAATGTATGTGTGTATGGTTTAGTGTGGGCCATCTTAGTTACTGTGATGGGAAATAAACCCATTTCCCTATCTTCTGAAGCATGAGCTACTGTCTCCCTTAGAAAAATGTTCTCTCAGCTGGAAACAGCTCACCGCTTAAGGGCACTGGTAACACCCACTCGGTGGCTAGCAGCCACTGCAATCCAGTTCCAGGAGATCTGACGCCCTCTTCTGGCTCCTGCAGGCACCTGCACTCACATCATGTACACACGTACATGCAGACAAAACACTTATCCATATAAAATAAAAATAAACAAATCTTTAAAAGCACGCAGGACAGAGGAGGAGATAAAGAATAAGAAGAAAAACAAGAACCCAAGTCCTCACCTCTCCTAATCCTTCCAGGGCTCTCAGCACGATGAGGGCCACCACTCCCAAGTCTGCAGCCATGGGTGTGAACAGGGTTAAGACAGCAGTGCCCAGGATGCCAAGGCCCAGCAGCAGCTTGCCTCCAATCCTGCTGGCCATGTACCCCCCAGGAATCTGTGTGATGATGTAGCCGTAAAAAAAGGAGCCAAGAATCCATCCCTGAGTCTCTGCATCCCACTGGTACTTTTTACCCTGTGGAAAAAGCAGAGAGAAAAACAATCTTTCCGACTTTGAAATTTTGAACTATTGTTTTGGACTGCAGAACATGCCAGCTGTGCTGTTAGTTAGTTTGTTCGTTTATTTTGTTTTGTTTTGTTTTGTATGTTGTCAACTTGACACAAGCTAGGGTCATCTGGAAAGAAGGAACCTCAATGGAGAAAATGCTGTCATCAGACTGGCCTGTAGGAAAGTCTGTGGCTTTTTAATGATTGGTGACTGATGTGGGAGGGCCTAGGCTACTGTGGACAGGTGGTCCTGGGCTATAAAGCGCAAGCTGAACAGGTTGTGGGGGAATTCCTCTGTGGTCCCTGCTTCGGTTCCTGCCTCCAGCTTCCTACCTTGAGTTCCTGCACCGACTTCCCCTCATGACAGACTGTGAGCTGTAAGATGAAATAAATGCTTCCCTCCCCAAGCTGCTTTCTGTCGTGGTGTTCATCACAGCAACAGAAACCTAACTAAGACAAGCAGGCTTTCTAAGGCAGGTGGGCCATGACAACATGCAGTTTCCAGAAGCGAGTGGGCAAGAACTGAAAGTCATGAACTTCTGGAAGCTTGCTGTTCTGTGACACTAAACTAGAAGAGGGGATGCAGAGGCTCTGTAACAACCCTGACTGAGAAGATTCAAGAAAGAGCCCTGGGCTTGGGGTGGGCTGTGGTGACATATGCCTTTAATGTCAGCACTCAGGAGACACAGGCAGAGGTAGTTCTGTATTATGTCCGGTCTACACAGTACTATACAACGAGTTCCAGGACAGCCAAGGCTATGTAGAGAGACCCTGTCTCAAAAAACAAAAAACAAAAAAACCCCCAAAAAACCTATCCAACAATGTCCTGGAGAAACTACTTACTAGGATGTATAACAATTGAGCTTTCTGATGTACCAATGAAGTTTCTTCAAATTCTCCTCAGGAAACTGATAAAGGACTTTCCAAACAGATCAATGTGTGTAGTAGCTATACATCTTATAACTGTAAGTTAACTAACTGTTCAACTAACTCCCAAGAAAACAGAAAGAGATCTTAATCTGGGGAAAATATACACAAACAAATATTTTGGTTTCTTTCTGATAAAGGCATATTTTTTCATTATTATTATTATTATTATTATTATTTTTTGGTTTTTCGAGACAGGCTTTCTTTGTGTAGTTTTGCGCCTTTCCTGGAACTCGCTTTGTAGACCTCAGACTGGCCTCTAACTCCATTATTTTTACTAGTAAGTATTTCAGTATTAATCATTTTTTTGTTGTTGTTTAAAAATAGCACTTACCGTGTGATTGTGGTGAACTTTTATGGGGGCAGAATGTTCTGGACACTCCTTGGAAGTTCTATTATCGGTCAGAGTTGTATTTGAATCTACCATGTCCACCAACGCAACACTCAGGTTCACACGTAACGAATAAAGAACGAAAAAACCAAAGAAGGCCAGAACCGCTAAGTTGTAACGAGCAGAGCAGCATGCTGGAGCTGAAATGAAGGTTGGCAGAAAACTTTAAATCATACGATCTCTAAATAATGAAAGGCAAAAACATTTAAAGATTTATTTATTTATTTGTTTTTTCAAGACAAGGTTTCTCTGTGTAGCTCTGGCTGTCCTGGGCCTCTCTCTGGAGACCAGGCTGACCTCAAATTCAGAAATCTGCCTCCCTCTGCCTGCTGAGTGCTGGGATTAAAGGAATGCACTACCATACCCCAAAGATTGATTTATTTTTTTTATCTTATGTATGTGTATTTTGCCTGTATATATTGGTGTACTGTATGTGTGCCCAGTGCCCACAGAGGCCAGACGAGGGTATCAGATCCCCTGGAACTGGAGTTATGAACCAGATGTTAGCAGCCATGTGGAGGATGGGAACAAAACCCAGGTCCTCTGCAAGAGCAATAAGTGCTCTTAAACTACAGAGTCAGTACTCCAGCCCCTCCCAAAGGCAATTTGTAAAGAAATATCCAAACTACTAATCAGTACTTTTTTGAATAGTCTCAGATTAAGCATGCCTACACAGATTTGTCCAAAACTTATCCATAGCTTTAGTAAAAATTCAGCTGATGAAGATGTGGCATGAGAAAAATAGGTAAGGGTTTAAAAGCATCACTATGCCTTTCCCTCTGTAACTGTAAGCAAGCCCTCAATTGAATGCTAAGAGTTGCCTTGGTCATGGTGTCTCTTCACAGCAATGGAAGAGTGACTAAGTCATGCTCTCAACTGTTGACTCTTCTGTCCAGCCGCCAGAAAACCATTCATTTGGTATTCCTGAGTCCTTTTTCAAGGCTATAGCTATTGTCCTATGGTGCTACTAGAATAGGTAGATACAAACCTACGAGAATTGTATTTCTAAGACTCTAGTCATGTCTATCATTTAAATTTGGACAGTTTGCTGTTTGTTCCAATCAAATGGATACCTTAAGGTGTGCACTACAGAAGAACACATTC
>CABHPH010159435.1:0-46415 GCA_902168325.1 Peromyscus nudipes | reverse complement strand
CCAAGTGCTGGGATTAAAGGCATGCGCCACCACCACCTGGCCTGTAAGGGATTTATCATCATCATCATCATATCATTTGAAATGGGAAGAGCCACCTCTAATGAGGGTCTTTTGAGGAGAGAAGATTCACCTTTAATCTGGGCCACACCTTGACAGGGAAGAAGGAAGCTTTAGCTCTCTGCCCACTCCCTGTAATACCATTCCTTCGCTGGCATTAGAACCTACTTCTTCAGAGTTCCAGTGTACACTTACTACCAACTGAGACATCCAGCCTCATGCACTGAAAAACTACTAGATCCTTAGACTTTTCATTGTTAGATAGCTGGACCACAGCCTGTAACCACTCTCATAAATCTCACATATATACACAAATGTCTATACATATATATGTATATATATGAACAGAACTAATAGAATTAGTTCGTGTTCATTCTACTTATTAGTTCTGTTCCTCTAGAGAACCCTGACTAATATAGCTGCTGTGAATAATTCCAGTAGGTTCTAAGAAGTCAGAGGTTGTGGAGCTTTTTGGTACCCAGCCCTGAGGTAAACAGGGTAAATGAACAGTGTGCTGGCCACTAACAATTCCATAAAAGAGACGGCTGTGGTGTGGGCTTCAGAGTAGCTCTGACATGCAATGTCTACTCACAGTCCCTTTCTGATCAGCAAGACCCCAAGATAGTTAAGTGTTATAAAAACAAGAAAATAAAAAAACATATAATACATGTCTGGGGAGAGAGCTCATTCTGCAAAGTGCTAGCCAGGCAAGCATGAAGTCCTGAGTTTGATCTGTAACACCCATGTAACAAGCCAGGTGTGGAGAGCAATTATAATCCCAGCACAGACAGATAGACAGAGACAGGCTGATGCCTTGCGGCTCACTGCCCAGCCAGCCTAGCCTGACCACTAAGCTCCTAATCTTAATATGGAACCCTGTCTCACAAAACAATGTGACAGAATCTGAGAAGGAATGACAGTTGAGGTTGAACTCTGGCGTGCATGTATATGCAACACACATGTAACTAACTGCACGCACACAAACATGTATACATATCTACCCATGCATGCACACACACAAACATGTGTACATAACTACCCATGCATGCACACACAAACATGTATACATACCTACCCATGCATGCACACACACAAACATGTATACATACCTACCCACACATGCATACACATAAATAATAAAAAACATGTAATATAGTGGTGATCTACAGTAAAAGGGAGAAAACACTATTTCCTTCTTCCTGGTGGGGCTTGAACATTTGCACATGCTCTCATTCATATGTGGAAATCCCAACTCTCAGGGTGGTCGGGCCTTTAAGAAGTGGTACAGTCAGGAGAGTGAAAACCTCATGATGAAATTAGTGTCCTTACAAAGCAAGCCCCAGGTCACTCTTTTGCCTCTTCACCCATGTGAGAACACAGCAAAAAGATGGCTATCTGTGAACTGTGGCCCTTCACCAGGCATTAAAATCTGTCAGCACTTTTATCAGAACTGTGAAAAAATAAATCTCTGTTGTTTTTAAGCTACCCAGTCTAGGGTATTTGGTTATAACAACTCAAACCTATGAAGACACTTAGTTTTGCAAATGCTTCAACAGCATATAAGCTTGTCAATCATATTGTCTTAAAAGGAACACATGTAAGTAAATGACCCTAAAACAAGTGTCATTGGTTCTCAGTAGCTACTATTTCCTCTGCTCATCAAAATATAAAAATATCTTTCTATTTGATGCCTAAACACAAAAAAATAAATAGCCCTTTAAATTTTTTTTGTAACTCAGTAAGTAAAATGAATTTTATTCTCCAATTTAACAAATATCTGTTATGTTCCAACATATGCCAGAGCTTATGTTAGGCTCAAAAAGAATAGCAGTGACCATCACTTCTTATAGTCTGGACCTGAAGTGTCACAAAAGCCTGTGTATTAAAGGTTTAGTCCTCAACCCATGGCTGTACCAGAAGAGACAGAAACTTTTTAAGAGGTGGTGCCTAGAGGAAGGAAGCTTAGCCACTGGGGCATTGCCATGAAAGAGCAGGTAGGACTCTGGCCTTTCCTCTTCTTCTTTCTCTGCCTCCCAGCTGCATGAGGTGAGCAGACTTCCTCGCCACACATTCACTGTACTGCTGGCCAAACAGGCCCAAAGCAATGGCGCCACGTGACCACGGGCAGCGCTCTCAAACCCTAACCCAATGCAAGGCTTTCCTCCGACAGGCTGATGATCTCAGGAACTCCGTCACAGTGACAGAGGGCTGGCTAGACCATCCACCATCAGAGTCATTAAAAGGAGACAGTAAATAGAGAAATGGGTAATCCAAAAAAAAGGAACCAGGAGACATGTGCTAACAGAGACACACAGCAAGACCGATCAGGCTCTGAGGCTGCCTTTTCTGCGGAGGTAGTCTTTTAAAAATGAGAAAGAGTCAAAATCATGCTATGAATCAAATCACTTGCAAAGGTCCAGAGTTAGGATGAGTCGAGGGCTACAGGAAGAAGACACAGCCCTCAGCAGGATAAGGAGGTGAGCCCTATACAAGTTCTGGTTTTATTTAAAGTTTAATGGAACACCTTTGAAAAGTCTCAAATAGGAAATTATATAGTCAAGTTTATTGTAACTGCTCTCTTGAGCAATATGAACCCAGAAGAAAAACAGAAAGTCTTTGCCTTCAAGTTCTATACCCTGGTCCTAGAATAACACCCATAATTTTAAAAGTTACTTTTAGTTATTAAGTACAAACTCTCTATGGTCACAGTTAATGCTTGCCTCCTTGGTCCACAATGGCAATGGGTAATCCTTGTTCTTCGGATGAAAGCTTGACCTCCTAACATGATTTATTCACACACCCCTGCCTCTTCAGAGACTCTACTCCCTCTTATGACCCACTGGGTATAGGAGCAAGTGTAAGAAGATTCCAGGAAACATTTGATCGTTGTCAGTGAGGGGAGATGCTCCAATAACCCTCTGTCTTAAGTCTATCTCCTTACAATGTTGGTGCATCCATTGAATTGAATATAGAAAAAAAATACCAGGATCAGAGATGGTTTCTGTTTTGTGCTCAAACAACTGAGAAACTCTAGAGATGTTGTGTGAGATAAGATTGGAGAGTTCTCTTTTGGATATGTCAAGGCTAAGGTACATGTGTGACAGTCAAGCAGATTTAAGGTTCAGGGGGAAAGTGTGATAGTAAAACTCTCATTTTGAGTAGTTTGGTAAAGAGACCGAGAGAGAAGAAGCAGAAACAGGAGAAGGAACACGGACTCCCCTTGGGGGACAGGGACAGTTGTAGTTCCACAGGATGTGTGAATCTCTGAAGCAGACTGAGAAAAACGGCCTTGCGTTAGGGGGACAGGCACTGGTATGATGATGACACAGAGGACAGAAGAAGAGATGGTGGCGAGGAGGTGGTCCTCCTCAGATACTCCAGGAAGGGCAAAGAAGATAAACCAAGCAGCAGACCTGAAAGGTGGAAACCGCTGGTGTGGGCAAGCTCGTCTCCGGAAGGCAATGGTCAAATCGGAGCCAGACTGGTAGGCGGCAAAGCGGACAGAAGGACAGAGAGCTCAGCTGAGTGCTAATGGGAAGAGGGTGAGACCATGAATCCTTTGATTAGGTGGAAGACTCTAAAACCAATTTTCAGAGAGAAGAGCAATGGACAAGTTGGTGTCTGGTGAGTTCAGTGATTATATACATGTGCCCTTCAAAGACTTGGGCCCTTGGGAGTTACTATTAGGAAGTGGTTTAAAAAAAAAAACAGGGAGGTGGGGCCTAGAGAGAGGCCATCCAGTCGCTGAGGACACATTCTGAGATGCTTCACATGTGACCTCTTGCTAGTTCTTCAACCTCTTGAATTCTCTTGAGAGGACTGTTATAAAAGGAGCAAACCTGAGTCACCATTCTCTTCTGCTCTAGCTGGAGATGTGACATTTTTTTCCTCGCACACTCCCACCATGGCATGCCAACATCCACCAGCCTGTTCGGAGGCCAAGCAATGGGACCACAAGTCTCGGACTTTCATTTTTCAAAACTGTGAGCTGAATAAACATCTCTATCTTTCATAATGGCCTGTGTCTAGTACTTCATGTAGTTGCAGAAAATCGATTAATACAGTAATGACGCGGAAGCATGTGAAAGAGCAGTGCAAAGTGTTTGAATGGGAAAGGGGGAGATCTGAGGCCCCGGGATGGAAGTGTCTATAGCAAGAAGAGGCATGTCCTCTGGTGAAACAAGCGCAGGTGGGGAGCCAATGAGCGCTAACATAGCTGAGCTGTTATCACTGCGGATAGAAGATGGAGCGTTTTATAAAATGGGTGTGAAATGTCCCTGACAGGCTCCTGTATTTGAACAACTGGTCCTGAGAGAAGTGCTGATTTTAAAAGGTTAAGGAACCTCTGGAACATGGTCCCAATCAGTTGATGCCCCCCACTGGGGGCAGGCCTTGAAGATTACACTACTTCTTGTTGTGGACTAGAGCATTCTGCTTCCTGATCCATCAAGATGTGAGGAGACTCCACCACACATCCCGGCCACGGTGAACTCTGCGATGCCTTCCCAACCATGATGGACTCAAACTATGAGACAAAATAAATATTCCCTCCCTAAGTTGCTTCTCTGGAGTATTTCTGTTTGTTTATTTTATGAGTATGGATGTTTTGCCTGTTTGTATGCCCATGAACCACATATGTGCCTGGTACCCAGAGAAGTCAGAAGAAAGCGTCTGATCCCCTGGAACTAGAGTTACAGATGACTGTGAACTGTCATGTGGGTGCTGGGAATCAAACCCAGGTCCTCTGGATGATCTGTGAGTGCTCTTACCCACTGAGCTATCTCTTCCTCCCATTCTGTCAGGTGTCTTTTCATAGCATCAAAAGAGTGAAGAAGACAAGCGTTTGAGGGCATATGAAGTGCAGAGTAAGGGTTTAGGGAGTTGAGTGGAGACCACAGTTTATAAAAAACAATCCGAAGCGAAACCAGTATTCTAATTTGTGATTTTCCTCAGCAATGCTCAGATGCCCTGTGCAAAGGAGGATGGCCAAGTTCAGCTTTACCTGGTAAATAACACTAAGGAAATGGATCAATAAAATTAAGTGGGTAAAGCAGAGATTGTTATGGACCAGCATTGCGACCTTTAAGTAGGAAGACGTGAAGACAAAGGCTTTGTAAAAATGTGGGGTTGGATTTGGGTCTTACCCATAGAACAATGTTCAGTGGAGGTACCGTAAATGGCCGGGGCTACTCTATTAAGCTTTGCAACATCAGGACATGCTGTGGTTGCTAGAAGAGCGTGTGTGTAGGGTGTGAGTCTCACACAGGGGTAGAAGGCTCTGGTAGTGGGGAACTATGACTTACACAGAGGAGAAGGTAGAGTAAATGAGAAAACACACTAGGAATGTCAGTGAGCACAAGTTCAAGTTGAGCTGAAAGAGTGAGGAGGCTGGCTAGTGAAGGGAAGAGGAAGGAAGAGTGTGAACTGGCATCCAAGATGGGGAGAAGCTAGCAGAAACAAATGACAAGATCTAGAAAGATCTACAAACAAAACAGAGAAAACTGTTTGCAGAGTGGAAAGAAATGATTTGCAGACAACTGTATGGGCAAAGGAAGAGGCGTCCTGGGAAGGAATTAAGACCTTCAGCTTGGCAAGCTACCCCAAAACACAACCAGGCTCTACTCAAAATAAGAAAGGGAAGAGAAAAGAGGGGGGTTCCTGAGTGAGGGCAGCAGCTACAGAGGGAGAAAGTAGGGGTGAAAGAGGGGAAAGCAGGCAGGGGTGGGTGTTATGGGGTTTGGAGCACTTTTGACTGAGCATGGTTAGATGACATTGACAGATGCACAGTGGGAAAGAGCACTCAGTTCTACAACTCGGGGCTGGAATTCTCTGGTCAGTGGTATAATGAGTTCCAGAACACAGCCTCACTGGAGCAAGTCACTGTGCAAAAGTGACCTTCCTTAGTGTATTATTAATAGCAAAAATTTCAAAAATATGGATGTGCTATAGGGTCAAGGAGGCTACTACTAATTAGTTACTATTAGCAATTAATAACCAGCAATTTCCATTGGCAGCCTACTGGTCCCAGGACTTCAGTTTGCCCCACTTAAACTTCTGACAAATCTGCAAATGAGTACACAGTTCATTTCCATTTATCGCATGAGGAAAAATTCCAAGAAATTAGGCTTCTTACCAGGAACTCACAATTAACAGCAGGAGAAAGAAACGATGAAGAAAGGCATCATTCGGATATATTTAGCATTTATTCCATCCAGCTACCCATTTTCGCATATATTCTCCTACTTAACCACCATAACAAGACTACGGCGTGAAATTATATTATGTATCCATCATATGAAGAAAAGCATCGTGGCTTTAAAAGTAATGAGACTTGCCCAAAGTCAAAACCAGCAGACCCTTTGGTTATGAATGATGATTCACAGATGATGTCTGCTTACATGGTAGCATGCCACAGAAGTCAAGCATTGAGCCCCATCATGCTGCTGCCCCACTGAGTGACCAGTTCAAACACATCGCAGGCGCCCGGGCCACAGAGATGAACGTTGCAACTTTTAACCCTGTTGGACTCTTACCCTGCTGAGCCATCTTCCACAATGAGCCAGCTCATCAAACATGTCCTGGGCCAGGGGCTGCAAGCTGCTTCAATTTTTCAAGCACACCAAAGAGTAGCAAAGAAAAATGAGCAATCCAAACCCAGAAAGAGATTTGGCCCAATGCCCCTAAATAGCTCTTCCTACTCTAGAAACAGACCCTCCATCTGGGATTACAGATGCTGGTGAGTGACCTACAGGCTGGTAGCCTGGCCTACAGGGCCTGTCATGAGGACCATAAAGTTCTGGCATCTGTGTGCAGGCAGAGGTAAGTCAGAAGGGTTTCTGAGAGTGAAGTGATCTAGACTCAAGCAGACTCAAGAACGAAATTGCTCAAAATGCAGCCAGTCACTATGCTATTCTATGCATCTATTATCCCCGTCCTTAAACCACATACATAACTTCAGAGGATGAGGCTCATATAGAGCTCCAGCCACTGACTTGGTGACACTCATAGACATGGACAGATCCCAAAGATACAGCTTTCCCTTGGTATCTGCAAAGGACTGTTTCTGAGACCCCCGCAGATTAAAAAAAGAAAAAGACCCCACATATAGAAAACGGCATGGGATTTTTCATAACTCCCAAATCTATCCCTCTGTCTACCTTAGTTCATCTACAGATTATCCATAATAGCTCAACTAATGCAAATGCGATGTAAATGGCTGTGTGCTGTATGGTTTGGGAGACAATGACAACAGCGATACATCTGTACATGTTCAGTGCAGACTGGGCCCTTGTAGACCTGAGTTCATTTCTGATCTGCAACTGGTTCAGTGCGAAAATGTGGACTCCACGGATACAAAGGGCTGTCTGTACTAGGACGTCATGGGAGGAAGAAACAGAGCTCCATCCTTTTGGAACACCTGGCATACATGTGCACAGGCAGGCGTGCACACACATGCACACGTACGTGCACACACACACCCCTATTTGTTATGAAATGCTGACTACTCAGCACACAACTGTCCCTCAGTGACAATAATGCCGAGTCATCCCAATGCACACAGTGGCTCACAAACTACTTAGAACCTGGGCCCCAGCTTCCCTTGTAGATCAAGTGACTCTGTTTTAAAGATCAGCTTTCCCAAACCAGAATCCCCTACTGTTAAATCCAGTTATAAGTTATTAGAGCAATAAAAAGTACCTAATGTGAGGTTTATTAAGAAGAAGACAACATATTCAGTACAAATGTCACTGGGCTTGTATTTTTTAAACATTTCTTCCAGCCTAGACCTGCCTCAAACAACTGCAAATGTAAAATTGCCCTTTACAGACCCTGCTTGGCTTCATAGGATTCCTATAAAAATATTTTTAAAGGCGTATGTTTATCTCTTCCATTCTTTTCATTTATGTTCATGTTAGACTTGGGGATTTTTATGTTAAAAGTAATTTTCCAGAAATGGAACCCCTACACCTATAGCAAATAATGCCCCACTCACGGAAAATTGGAACTGCCTTTAGAACAAAAGTGTCAGCGGATCATTCAGGAATAATGTGGTTTGAGGCAGTGTGCCACTAGTCATGGAATTCCAATGAACTGGCCATCTGTCTGATTGGTTTGGGGGTAGAACATTAAAAAGTACATAATGTGTGGAGGAGTCCCTGGCTAGTGAGGAGCAGGGTGTCTTTTCTCCCCAACTATTAGCAATTCCTTAGTATCCAAGGACCTCCCTCTTGACCACTGGTTCTCAACCTTCCTAATGCTGTGACCCTTTAACACAGTTCCTCAGGTTGTTGTGACCCCCAACCATAAAATTATTTCTGTTACTACTTCATCGCTGTAATTTTTCTACTGTGATGAATCATAATGTAAATATCTGTGTTTTCTGATGGTCTTAGATGACCCCTGTGAAAGGGCCGTTCGACCCCAAGGGGGTCGTGAACCACTGTTCTGTGACTATCTTGTTCAAGGGTCTCCAGGCCTAGAAGTGAGAAGGGGCTGTGAAATCTACATCCATGTACACTGTTCAAGGGGAAAATGTGTTAGCTGACTTAGATGTACATGTCTGATTAGGAACCACTGGCAGGGTATAATGAAATAATAACATCCCAGTCAGATTTTTTTTCCTGAGTGTAGTCATAAAACCCGGAAGGAATGTGTGGAGCGCTATTCAAACAATGCACAAGTACAGCGACCCACAGCTGGGGGAAGGGTGAGTACCCTAAACTTTCTATAAGTTTACCAAGCCCTTTGGTCCCTGAAGGCAGAAGGCAGATACAGCCTCAAATGTGTGAAGTAAATCAAAATCTCAAGCACCATAGCTAGCTGTCTGGGGGACCACAGAAGAAGAGAGCCCAGATGAGGCAGTGAGGTGCAGCAGAGAGGGGACCTCAGAAAGCAGCTCCAAAGAGTTGTTCCTGGACTCTGTGTTCACTGCTGTGCTGCTCACTCGGGAACAGGATCCTAATCAGCATCAAGAAGCTGAGAAGAGAATTTAAAGGCTCCACACTGGCCACTGGGTGGCACACCTAAGGGAAAAATCAGAATACTGTAAATGCCCTGAAAACTGACAGGCCTTGGGAATCAGCCCACAGGCAGCAGCATGCTGAACTTGTGGTCTGAACCTAATCTGGAAGAAGAAAAATGAAACATCCTCTGTAGGATTTCAGTGATACCAAGAATCTCTTGTCAGCTTGGTGGGATCTGGAGTCACCTAGAAGCCATCTCTCTCTGGGTGGGGTCTGTGAAGGTGCTTCCAGGAAGAATTAATGGGGGGGGGCGCTACTAAGAGTGGGCAGTACCTCTAACTGACGTCCAGATACAAAGTCTGGGGGAAAAGCAGCTTGCCTATCTGCCTTTGCTTCTCCATGTGACTGAGAGCATCCATCACTCCAGGGCTCACAGACCAGCTTCTTCAGGCCTCCAAGGACTGAGTACCAGTGACTCCCCAGAAATCTTCCACATTTTCAGCACCAGATTGAGACTGCCGAAGCAGCCAGCCTCATGAATTGAGCAGATTATCTGCCTCTCCGGTGTTCAGGCACCCTCTCTAGGGCTACCCAGCCCCTTTTGTGTAAGCCAATGTAATAAATCCCATTTAATAACACACATATAAATTTTACCAGTTCTGTTCCTCTAAAGAAGTCTAACACCAATTTTGTAGGGTTTTCCTCATTGCTATGAAAAAAATACTTCCATTAACAAGGAAAACCTTACTGACCTGTATATAGTATTTCATATGCGGCAGCAGAATATCATCTATTACCAAATAAAGTGGAACATTCCCAAGAATGCCATAGCCTGTATGATAAGACAAATACTGACAAATTCAAAAATCGAGTCAGACAAAGTATATTATCTAAAGGCACTGGGCTCAAAGTGGAATTCAGTAATATAAATATAACAAGAAAATTCTTTAAAGCTTGAAAATATATTTATAAATAATCCATGGATCAAAAAGAAAGTCCACAGGAAACTATACAAAAAGAAAACTACATTATTATCACAATTAAAATTTTCCTAAAAATATACACCAAAAATGATTTTAGTAGTACTATTTGTAATCTATGCAACCGAAAATGACCCCATTTATCCCTTAACAGATAAATGCATACATTAACTCTGCTCTATTCAAGAAACACAATTTAAAAAGGAATGAACTTCTGTTACATGTATCAACTTAGATGAATTTAAAAAACATTATTCTGAAAGAAAACAATCTTTTTATTTCCTTTATTTTGAGATCATAATACAATCACATCATCTCCCCCTTCCCTGTCCTCCCTCCAACCCTCCCATATACCCTTCCTTGCTCTCTTTCAAATCCACGGCCTCTTGTTTCTATTCCTCTGCTTCTCTGGTTTGCTATTTTAATTCTGGTCTGGTTTTGTATGGGTATGGAGTGCGTGTGTGAGAGTGTGTCTGGGTGAATACATGTATATACGGGGGAACACATATGTGGAAAGCCGGGAGGTCTATAACAGGTGCCCTCCTTGATTATTCTCATATTTTTTGAGGCAGTGCCCCTCACTAAGTCCAGCCTTCACCAACTGTCTAGACAGCTGGCCAGCAAGCTCTGGAGACCTTCCTGTCTCCACGCTCCCACAGCACAAGGTTCCCGATGTCCACAACACCTGTTTGAACAAGGTGCTCTGGATGGATCTCAAGTCCTCACTTTGTGTACAAGGCACTTTATTGACTGAGTCATCTACCCAGACTGGTCATTTGCATTCATACAGCAGTCTAAAATATTAAAACTGCCATGATAAACAGATGAGTGGGGGGCTGGAGAGATGGCTCAGAGGTTAAGAGCACTGGCTGCTCTTCCAGAGGTCCTGAGTTCAATTCCCAGCAACCACATGGCTGGCTCACAACAACCTGTAATAAGAGCTGGTGCCCTCTTCTGACTTACAGGGATACCTGCAGGCAGAACACTGTATACATAATAAATAAATTAATTAAAAAATAAAACAAAAAAACGGGTGAGTGATTGGCAGGACTTAGAAATAGGAAAAATGGCAAGTCCATGAGAGGATAGCATGAGTGGAATTTTCAGTTTAATTGTTCTGTCCTTAAAAATTCAAACCTGCAAATGCCAATAAAACAAGCAAATAAAAATAAACATGACATGGGCAGACGAGATGGCTCAGAGGTAAAAGTTCTTACTGTGCAAGTCTGACAACCTGAGCTTGATCTCTAGGTTCCACGGTGGAAGGAGAGAACCAAAGCCCTAGAGAGTCATTCCCTGACTGTGACGTGCACCCCATGGTACTCATGCAACCTCAGATACATACATTATGCACACGCACAACACACAATGCAAAAAATGGCAACACCCACATGAGACATGGTATCAACCCTCCTATTGCCATCAAATTTTTAATGAGAATGTTTTAAGTTAAAAACTACTTATTGAGCAAAAGCCCCCAGTGGAGTCAGAAAACACTGAATGTATATTGATGAGACATGAAGGAGCAGAAGGAAATGCCTGAAGACCTCACCTGACTTCATGTCCAAATTGCTCCTCTTGAACCTAGTGCCCTATTCAGCCACTTCCCCTGGTCTTGCAAGTCCTTTTTTAAAGCCATGCTTGTACATCCAAGTTTGCTAAAGACTCCCTAGAGGGGTTTGGACTTGCAGAGGAAGAATACCTGGACAAGGGCAGAGTGTGCTTCAGTGGCACCTGTGGCTGCCACATGGCACAGCAGCCAACTGGACATCCCTTAACACTCGCAGGATGCGCCTCAGTTAGCTCCATTGTTGAAATGGATCAGACTCCATGGCGCTCTCTTTCTGGGTGTCTCTACTCTGAGATTTTTCTTCTTGTTAGATGGGATTCGGGTCCTGAGAATCTTTACTGTAACTGCAAAGACCCTATGTCCAGGCAGGTTCACACTCACCAGTACCAGGGTCATGGTCTCATCTGGTCATTGAGGGATACAAGTCAACCTAAAACACCAGGATTTCACAGAAAGTAAGAAATGAAAGGCACAACAACAATGCCGGCCTTGATGTGTCCACGTACTAACGGTAACTAGCTCCAAAGACACTGACTGGCACTGAGTGCCCTCTCCCCTCATCCTGTACCACCCGTTTGAACTGCTTGGGAAAACAGAACAGCCCATCCAGGGAATACACATTTTTATATAATGCAGGCTGCCCTTATTTTTTAAAGTTTTAGAACCAGGCCTCACAGATGTAAAATTTAATGTGTTTTTTGCACTTGTATCCTCCTGTGTTTCAATTTCCTGAGTCTCAGCGAAATCCTAGTTTAACCGCCTGGCCTTTTCATGAAATTATCCTGGTAGTTACGGGCCCTGGGAGGAGAATAAACAGATCTTTCTCTCTCTTTCTCTCCTTATGGCACCCCAGACCCAGGGAGGAAGGAGCCACATTTATTGCTGTGATCTTTTATTTAAAGGGACTATGTCGAGCTATGAATAACTTAAAAAAAAGAGTAATTAAAATTTTTAGTATACAGATACAAAATCTGCATTTGAAAACCACAGTGAGTGGAATCCATGTCCTTCTTTCATTGGCTTTACTTATTTATGTAGTAAATATTCACTGAGCACACAACACAGTATATTGTGCTGGGGACACAAAGACAAATCGGACAAAGCCAGGCAAACTGACCAAAATTCAGTCTCAAGTGTCTTCCAACAGTAAACAAGGTGCCATGGACCTTGGTGCTACCCCTAATGGATGACTCTCCTCCAACTGCACTGACTCATCTCACCAAATCAATCGCACGCGCTCCTTCTAGTCCCCCCTGCTCAAGCAGCCTAGAATCAGACCAGCCCTGAACCTCAACAGCAACTGGAGATACTCGTTTCCCAAGTGACAGCTTGCACTTACACCATGCCAGGCTCCGAGCGAGACGGTGGAAATGCAGAGATGAGCAAGCTCCAGGAGGCGGCTGCCCTCCCAGCCTTGGTCTGCAGAGAGCTGTTTGGGGGGGAAGCTGGGGAGCTGGAGAACGGGGAGCCCTTGGCACATCAGCTGGCTAGGGGAGCCCATGAGACAGCTGGCAGCTGCTCCTCCAGATATAGCCCTGCTGTCCTGGGAACATGGCAGCTTCTTATTCAAAAACAAGAGGTATTTTTAATTCTCTGGCACTTGTGCCCCATTTAGAATATTACTTCAGTCACTAAGCAGGGAAGCCGAGCTGCTCGAGACTCCTTGGGTGCTCCAGAAGCTTCCTGAAAATACCAATGGCACCAGCAGCCAGCAGAACATGGGCCAGCTGGTTTGTGGAGCCCCAAGTGAGCCTAACCGTAGCCCAGCTGCCCAGGTGCTAGCACAGGTAGACAGCAGCTGCACACAAGCATTGACGAAGCAAGGAGAGCTCTCGATCTAGAAAGTTCTGCAACTTAATGGCCAGCAAGAATCCAAAGAGATCCCCAAACAATAGACAAATGGAAAAATGATACTTAGAACTAACTGTAAGTTCATGTCAATAACACACAAAGGACTTCTACTTAGTGATAAGAAAAGTATCCTCAATACAATAGAAATTGAGCAAAGGCATACCTATTAACTCACAGAAAAGGAAACACCCATGAACAGTAAAGCTACTAAGGATCTGGATGTGATGAAGCATGCTTCTACTCCTAACACTTGGGGTACAGGTGGAGGAGGATGAGGAGTTGAAGGCTAGCTTTGGCTACATAATGAGTTCAAGACTAGCCTGAGCTACAGAGCAAGCACCGTCTAAAAAAAAATAGATTAATATAAAATTAATTGAATAAAATCCAGAGAAATACCATTTTACACACCTTCTGTTAACACAAACAAGAAACACATGTTTTGGAATATGTCCATCAAGAGCATCTCACACACTTCAGAATGCCACCCTTAGAAATCCTCCTGCATGTTAGCAAGATGTAAGTATAGGAAGGCTTGCAGCCACATAGTTCAGAATAGTAACATCCTGGCATTGTGCCTAATTCCCATCACCATTTACCACAGCATCCCATTGTCATACCATACAGTACTCGGAATGCTGTAAGATGAACTCTGACCACATACCACAATGATGAGCATGCCACAAACCAAGGACTGTCATTAATTCAATTCTGAGGTTCAAAATATAAATGAAAAACCATGGAGTTTTTTTGTTTTTGTTTTTGTTTTTAAAGACACCTATCTTTCCCTGGGCAGACAGATGATGGTCTCATCCTTACACATGAATTAAATATTCATTGTAAAATAACATTTTTAAAACAGCAAGTCACTTCTGAAATCCCTCAGACCAATACTTAAAGGGAATTTCTACAACAGCATCCAAGTGAGATGAATTGGGATTCACATGGCAGAGAATAGGGGCTTTGCCGTAGCCATTTTTATTTATGCATGCATTCAGGCAGAGCTAAGAGAGAATTCTATAGCCCCGATGATAAAAGTTAACAGGAATATCGAGCTACAGAACTTGGGGAGGAAATGCCTTCTAATCAGTCTGTCTGCTGGAACCAATTGCTTGAGATAAAGCCAGGCCATGCTACTGAGGATGGAAAATCAGGAGCTTATTGGACAAATGAAAGAGCAGTGATAAAAGAGGAGGCATCAGAAGCAGAAGGAAAGTAAACATCGCTGGAACAAAAGGAAAAGTACTGGAGTTCAACTTCCCAAATTCCCTTCGTATTATTCTTTGCGAATGCTTCCCACCCTCCTAAGGAACTCTAGAGAAGTGTGGATATGAACTCATCATGGCAGTCTGCTCTTATACGCCAAGAATAAGTTTCAAAACTCATAGACACTAATGAGCCATGACACCATAGATAGCAATGAACCCTGCATATACTGGTTGTTCCTATTCTTATACAGATTTGATAGTTTAATTTATAAACTGCATAGCTCAAGGTTAGCAATAAGGAAAAAAATTGTCACAATGATCTACAGGGACAAAGTCACCAGTGTCACCACATTGGTGCTTTGGGGTCATTATTAAGTAAAGCGTGTGTTTCGTGAACACAAGCACTGTGATATCATGACCTGTAATTGCTGTCAATAGACTAATGGGTGAGTAGCATATAAAGCATGGATACTGTGAACAGAGGTGTGATCCACATTCTAGTCAAGACAGAGCAGGACTGTGAGATTTCATCATGGTACTCAGATTAGTGTGTAATTTTTAATGTTATTTATTTCCCAAATTTTCCATTTAGTATTTTTGTACAGTGGTTGATCATGGGCAGTTAAACCATAGTGTACAGAATTGTGGATAAGAAAATACTACTGCACTGTATCTAGAATTTCCATAACTCAACCTAATTGGGGTCAGTTAATAGGCAAAATTCTATGCATTAAACATCACAGTGGAGAAAACAGAGGGCCAGTTTATAAAGATGGATAATAAATAGCACCAGAGAAGTAGGCAAGAAAGTCTGAAAAATCAATGGTCTCCACAATGCTAATAGAAAAATGCTACCTTGCTACCTCCTTGATTCTAGACAGTGATTAAAAATCGCCTGATTCAGGTTTAAATATTGTCCTAGTCAGGGTCACTGTTGCTCTGATGAAACACCAGGACCAAAGCAACTTGGGGAGGAAGGGTTGATTCAGCTCACACTTCCAGGTAATAACAGTCCATCCTGAGGGAAGTCAGGGCAGGAACCTGGAGGCAGGAGCTGCTGCAGAGGCCAGGGAGGAGTGCTGCTTACTGGCTTGCTTCTTATGGCTTCCTCAGCCTGCTTTCTTAGAGAACCCAGGACCACCAGCCTGGGGATGGCCCCACCCACAGTAGGCTGAGCCCTACTCCATCAATCACTAATTTTAAAAATGCCCTCCAGGCTTGCCTACAACCTGATCTTGTGGAGGTATTTTCTTAATTGATGTTCCCTCCTCTCAGATGGCGTTAGCTTGTGTCAATTTGACATTAAATCATCCAGCACAAATATCATGCCAGAATAAGATCTAGAACAAAACCCCAGACAGCTAACTCTCAAACACCCGCAGAAAAAGCAACTCAGTCACTTCCTAGGTCAATCTTCCTCTTCGAGGAAGCCATCACTGATTGCCCCTAGAATTCTTAAGCATCTCTTATTCAATTAACCACACTATTAGGCTGACGAGATGGTTCCACTGGCAGAGTACCTGCCACATAAGCTGAAGACCTGAGTTCAGTTACCGAGCACCCACGTGAGGGAAAAAAAAGCCAGTACAGCATTGTGCATCTGCAACCCCAGAACTGGGAAGGCAGAGCCCATCTGTGAGCTCTAAGATCAGAGGGAGACCCCATCTCTAAACATAAGGTGAAGGAGCTATTGAGGCAGACATCTGATGCTGCCCCCCACTGCAGCCTCTACAGACATATGCACGCATGTGTATACAGGTACACACACACACACACACACACACCAACATGCTAGAGTATGCTGAGTACTTGAATTTCAGCATCAAGCAAGCCAACTTTGTTGGAGGCGGCTCGTTATCAAAGGTGAAAAATCTTTCATCGGGTAGTTAGAGCACTGTATGTTTGATTACAAATCAAAGTCGAGGTGATGAAGGGCAAACAGGATGCTGAGGGACTGGATCATGCTGACAGGAATGGGAGCTGGGATGAGGGAGTGAAGGTTATATTGATTTCTGAAAAGTGAAATACAGGAAGTTGAAGGAGTGTGCGTGTGTGTGTGTGTGTGTGTGTGTGTGTGTGTGTGTGTGTGTGTATGTACACAAATAAAGCCAAGGAGTACGTGGGGCAGTGCATGGACTATGAATGCTAAGTTGTTTAAGATTTTGATCTTCACTTTAAATTCAATAGAAATCTTAAAGAAAAACTGAGGAGGGTGGAGTTAGGTTAGAGAGCATTTTCACACTTTTCATTTTGAAAATATCACTTTGGACTAACAGAACTCCAATTCTGTAAGTAAAGTCTTATCCCAGTGTCTCTCAGAGGGCCAATTCAAACTTTAACTTGGGAGGGAAAGAATCATTCACTAGAAAGTGTAGCAGGACTTGGGCGATTTATTTTAGGATGGATGTGTAGGCATGGACCCTGAGAGACTGTACCAGGAGGGGAAAAGGAACGCCTGAGTTAACTGGTTGGTATGTGCCACAATGCTAAGTCCAGTGTCCTCACACAAGCTTCTGGGGGTAGTTTGAATTGTTTGTTTAGCTATTTGGCAAAGAGCTCTAGACTCTAGACTCAACAGTGATCAACTCTAGATGAAGTTGCAATGTCAGAATGCCTTTGACGTAATATAAAAGAAAAAGTTCAAAGATGCCAAGGAACACTTGCCTTCACTACGGCTACCTCACCCCCACTCACCCTGTGCCATACTCCTGAAGGCCACTCTCTTCACCAGGTGCTGAGAAACTCACAGGTGAGAAGTATAACAGAATGTTCATAGCTAGTCTCTATAGATTAAAGGGGTAGTCAAGGGAAATTGAAAATGTCCCCAGACCTCAACAGAGGAGCATTTTTGAAAGCATCCTGATATCAGATACAGGGAGCCCCATGCCTAGGAAAATCAGCAGAGCCAATGGAGTTGTCAGAAGGCTGTCTCCCACAGGAAGAGCTTGTTGAGGTTAACTGACCCTGAGACCCAAAAACAGAAGTACACAGACGACCCAGAAAGGCCTCACTTAACTTGTGTAACTGGAGGTGACTAGTGGTAACTGTAGTACCACTGGAAGGGGTAAACTTTGAGAGGTGGTAGCTTGAGCATGCTGTCCAAAAGGATTAAGGGGCTTGGAAGAGCACCCAGTGGTTATGAGCACTTCCTATTCCTGAAGAAGACCCAGGTTCAGTTCCTAGTGCCTGTATCGTAAGCTCACAGCTGACTATAACTCCAGCTCCAGAGGATCCAACACTGTCTCACCTCCATAGGCTCCACGGTGCCCATAAACTCACTCAGACACAAACACAACAACATAAACAAAAATCATTTTTAATTGGGGGGCGTGGCAAAAGGGAACCTGCCTCACCCTCTTTCTCTCCTTTGCTTTTCCATCAATGAGGTAAGAGGTTTTGCTCTGCCATGCACTCCCACCATAGTGTGCTGCCTCACCCTGCGCTCAAGAAAATGAACCCAGTAAAATCACGGGTCAAAGACTACAAAACTGCAAGCTAGCTCCGATATTCTACAGTGTGTAGCACAGGGACTTTGGAGGGCAACTGTATGTGAGGTCAGAGTCTTTGTGAATAGGATCAGCACTCTCACAAAAGAAGGCTGAGATTCTTTGCTGTTTCCACAATGAGAACATTTAGTAAGAAAATGTCACTTTCACTAACTAGGAACTATGCTTTCACCAGGTCTCAAGTCTAATATTATAGTGATCCAGGGGATTCAACCTCCAGAACTATAAGAACATTTTATTTGTAAACTATGCAGAGTGCGGTATTATGTTACAGCAGTGCAAATGGTCTAAGACACTTAAGAGGGTAACTTTGTATTGGAGGAAAGGAAGTCCATGTTAAATAGTGGATTTTTAGCTACTCTGAATTTCTAAAATCCAAGGTCTGCCTAAGGCCCAGTAGAGACTAATGGAGGCTGTTACATTATTAACTTTTCTGTTGTTGTGACTGAACACCACAACCAAAGCCACTTACACAAGTTCATTTTGGCTTACGGTTCTAGAAGGAGGAATCCATTGAAATCAGAGGGGCCATAGCAGCAAGAGGTAGGCAAGAGGTAGCAAGAGGTAGGAAGGGGAAGCTGAGATCTCACACCTTTAAATGCAAACACAAAGCAGGGAGAGCTAACTAGAAGCGCTATGCATGAGGCTTTGGACTCTCAAAGCATACCTCCAGTGACACACTTCCTCCAGCAAAGTCTCACCACCTAAATCTCCCCAAAGAGCACCATCAACTAGGAACCAAATATTCAAATACCTGAGCCTGTGGCAGCCATTTCTCATTTGACACGTCACAGAGGTCAAGTGTAAAACACAGTTTTGACCTTAGCCAGCAGCATAATGAGTACAACGGCTAGTCCCATTTCATGGGTGTACTCTGGAACGGATATCCTCAGCAGTAATGCGAGCTTCCCAAGTGACTCTCTAACAGGGGCTGTGAAAGTAGAAAGGGCAACAGAAAACTCTTCTCTCCCTACAAGAATAACCCAACAAAGCACGGCTCTGTCCCTAGGGGAATCTGAGAAAACAACCCTGTTGTCAAATATTTAGTGGAAAGTAGATGCCTAGAGTCACAGCCCTGTGTAACTTCTAGGTTGGCAGAGGCACAAGATAATAATTCACAGAGGCTGGCAGTGGATGGTCATAAACTTAACCAAGTAGCGACTCCCATTGTATGTTCTGTTCCTGATATGGTCTCTTGATTAGATCAAATCAATACAGACCCCAGCAACTGGGACAGAGTTATTGATCTGTCAGTACTTTTCATTCCCCCATGATAACACCAACCGAAAGGGATACAGCAAGCCCTCACTGATCTACCTGTACAGAATATCACATTTCTGATTTGGAGCCTCATAGACCATAAGAATGTGATGGTCTGACCATCTACTACAACATCATGTTGGTCTGATATATTGATGGCATTGTAGAAAAAAAGACAAAGCATAAATTAGCAGGTACAGAGTACATGGTAAGACAAAAGCATGTATCTAAGGTAAACAGATAAATAAACTCTATGAAAATGCAGAAAACTGCCGACATTAATTATGTGTTCTGAAGTCTTGGAGTCCTGAGATTTGTCAGAATATACTCTGAAAAATAAATGGGAAAATGCTATTCTGGGTATTCTGTTACAAGCTAGATAAATCACAACTGTTGTAAGGGGCATCCTCTAAGCCAGACTGCGGTCATTTTCATGACATCAGCTGTGCCTACTCAAGACAGTCCAGCATAATTAGGCTTGTGGACTGTTGACATCATCTCCTAGCAGGAGCAGGCTTATCATTAGACCCTCACCTGAGTATCTGGCCACTCCCCCCAAGTATCTGTCTGCAAATCGGCCCTAAATTCATGTGGCTTTGGGGCCTGGAGAGTGGCTGAAGTTTACAGGCAGAAGACGACCAGGAGAAGGACCCTCCACCTATGAGGCTACAGGGCATTATCATGGTAGGTATAGACTCTGCAGAGCTGCAGCTTTCAGGCTATCCTCATAGTACCCCTCACCCATGCTCACTGGTTCACCAGGGTGAATGCTGGTGGACTCATACTTCGGTTTAATGTTAGGATCTTAGGAGAGTGGGGGTCTCAGGAATGAAATTCAGGTCAACAGGTGTGACAGAAGGAGCCTTTCCTGGGCAAGTCATCTTGTCTGACGATCGTGAGTAAGGTCTTAACAAAGATATGGCTCTCTGCCTTGCCCACACTTCAGTACAACAGCCTTGACACTCAGCTCCAACAACTCCAGACTCAAAATTACTACACTCAGTTAGGATGTTGCATGGAGCCCACAAAAGAACCAGGTCAGCTATTCCTATGGCTTGGGAGTCAACTTATGTCCTCTTTGGCAAAGGACTGTGGTCATTTTGTGAGGCATGTCCTGACACTCAGCCTAAGGAGGAAAAAGTGTCTATATGTGAAAATCATTTTAGTGGACAGTGTGTGCTGCCCAGTACAGACTAGATGTTTCCAAATTCACTGATCCCAAAAGCCAATTATGTGCATGGCGTATACACATGATCAAAAGGCTATCAGGTTTCCCACCACCTGTACACACTATCCATGTAGAAACTTCTCTCCCACCTGCTGTGGGATGCTCTCTATGCTGTGAATGTATTGCTATGATTGATTGATAAATAAAATGCTGGTTGGCCAGTAGCCAGGCAGGAAGTATAGGTGGGACTAGCCAAGAGGAGAATTGGGGGAACAGGAAGGCAGAGTCAGAGAGACATGGCCAGCCACTGTGAAGAGAAGCATGATGTAAGACACTGGTAAGTCACGAGTTTAGGCAAGGTATAGATTTACAGAAATGGGTTAATTTAAGACATAAAAACAGATAGCAAGAAGCCTGCCACGGCCATACAGTTTATAAGTAATATAAGTCTCTGTGTGTTTACTTGGGGGACGCTAGTGGGAGAGATTTGCCTTGACTGCCAGCAGGCCAGGACACAGGAAAACTCCAGCTACACCCACCCACATCAGCTTATATGGCACTGTCTTGATTAGGATGAGAGGGGCACAAGCAGTACACTCTATAGGTCACTTGACACAGTGCAGCCATCCCTCAGTATCCATGGAGGAAGACTGGAGAGACCCTACTACCTACCTCTCTAATGAAAAAGAGAGAGTAAAGAAGTCTCAGAGCTGGGCATGGTGGCACATGCCTTTAATCCCAGCACTCAGGAGACAGATGGGCAGATTTCTGTGAGTTCAAAGTTAGCCTGGTCTACATGGTGAGTTCCAGGACAGAAAGTGATACATAGTGAGATACTGTCTCTAAATAAATAAATGAATAAATAGAAGAAGAGGTTTGAAAGCACAATGGTGCCATAGCAATGCAGTTAAGTCCAGTCATAGTGGCCATGTGAGGCAGATTAGAAGAACAGCCCAAGTTTAGCCATGGTCCTGTTATCTCACCAAACTACGGCCCAGTGGTACCTAACTGTGTTCTCTAAAGGCCAGACTCCTCTGGTTGCTTCCCATGGCTTTATTCTTTTTCACAAACCAGAGCAACCATAGATTTTATTGAGGAAAAGTGAGAAGAGTCTCTTGAGGAAGAGGGGCTCTGAGGGAGACGGGGTCCACTTTCTCATTATTCTCTCAATTTCCCATGGATTGTGAGAGCAGCTCAGCGCCCAAGCAGCCCGTCATTGTTTTAGATGAAGCTGGCTTCCCTTGTTTGTCGTGAACATCCTAAAGGTAGGAGACAAGAGAGTTGTAGGCAATATCAGAGATATGGGGAGAAAATAGAAGCTGGGAAATAAAACCATTCCAGAAGACACAAATGGCCATGGTGTGGCCATGGATGGAGGAAGATGGGGCAATGGAGGTGGATCTGAAAACAAGAAGATCCAGAGATGCGACATCACAGCCGTAAAGAACACTGTAAGACCAGTCAAGTTACCCAGCATCAAGTCTGGACCATAGTAGCCAAGGAAGATAGTTCTTCAGAGCCCAAAACTCAGCTGCAGGATTGGAAGTAAGGAGGAGGCTTAGTAGAATGCTCAGCTTGACCTTACATAGCTGTGTGTGTCATAAAAGTCTCAAAGATCTTTGTTTCCACATCCTAGAGGCCTAGAACAGCAAATGTGTGCTGAGGAATCAGAGGAAGCTAGCTTTCATGTTTAATCATGTAGTAGTTGGTTATGGGTATGGTTAGTAGGTATGGACTTGTTCTTTCTTCTTCCACTATATCCCTGAGGAGCTGAGAACAGCAGCTCTCACAAAGTTCTCAAATGGTATACATGAGCTATCAAATGAATGGATGATCCTGGGTCTCCCTTTGCTCCATTTCATGTCTTTTCAGCTTCTGTGACATCTTATATTCAAGGAGTCCGAAAAATGACTGGCTATAAGCCTGTCTCATTCTCTTAGGTGTACTATTCTGTCTCTTCACACGATAATGAACCCTTTAATGTCTCTAGCCATGTGGCCAAGAAGCCATGAGTTTAGAATTGAAGGCATCATCCCACACTCAGTGTTCATAGGACATTGTATCCTGATGAAGACCAATATTATCTTGAGTCTAGCAGGGGCTCATTCATTGATCCAACAAGCCTTTCTTGAATGCTGCTTTATGCCAGTAAATCTGCCTGCCAGTTCCTAAGATAGAAAGGATCTGAGACCCCAGGAAAAGTTTACATGAACATGACTGCAGAGATCAGGGGATTGATAGACTTGTTGTTAAGGATTCCTCAGCTCAAAATTCTATCTCAGCCATTTACTTGGTTATAATGAGACCTTTGCTCCCCAAGTCCCAGATCTTCCATTCATCTACAAGAGTAACAACCAAGGTGAGAGTTCCTGGCATGTGGGTAGGTATCAAGAATCACCTTTCCTAACTTTTCCTTTCTTTCTTCTTCATTTCCAATGGAGCCTCGCATGTGGTTATACACATGGTTGGAATAGTTGGGGAAGACAGGACAGCAGAGCCTATAGTAAACTGGCAAACAAGGACACTATTCCAGACTGCTAACTTTGGCTACAGAGATGCAACCATCAGCCTGCCAAAGGCAGGGCTAGGTGCCAGACCACTCACTCCCCCTGTCTGTAGAATTGGGATTTCTTCAGCCACCTTGAGCAGGCACACATGGACCACTGTCCATTTGGCTGTGTAAACCCAGAACAAGAGGCAGGTATATATATGTGTGTGTGTGTGTGTGTGTGTGTGTATGTGTGTGTGTGTGTGTGTGTGTGTATGTATATGTATATGTGTATATATATATATATATATATATATATATATCTCGCATCCAATTCAGATGATGTCTAGTTGACATCTCCAATGTCTCCCACCCTTGAGTCATGTACATGAATCAAAGTAACAAGCCCTGGCAATGCAAGTGATCTATCTGTTCTGGGTGTGTTACGGTAACAAATGAAGCTCTGTGGTTCCAAAAAAGAAAGAGAGTAAGAGGGAATAAAAAGGCAAGCCCTCCCTGGGCTTTACAAAGCTACAGAGAGAGGAGAGGGAGCAAGAGGTGCCATTATCGTATAGACTCTAATCAATGGTTTACTGGCACTAGTTCCAGTAGGATGTTGAAATGCACTCCAGTGCCTGGGCCTGTGCAGCATCTCACCCATCCCTGAACCTACCATCAGCAGTTCCATACCACTGAACAGCCCTTTTGCCTCCCAAATGATCCCAACAACTCCCATAATAGACTCTGCAGACATTTCTACTGCCACTCCAGATCCCCACTCCATCCTTACCTATACCCACCACCCACCCCTACTGCCCAGCCACTGAAAGGTTGTGTGTTCACTCCATAGCCCCAATGTGGAGGAAACGTCTGTAACAATGGTCATGTCCAAGAAGGGCAGTCTCGGAGCTTCTATTTCCATTGGCAGATGATCAACAAAGGGCCACACCCATCTGCCACAGAAACATAGACTTCTCACCAGCTCCTGTACACAACGAGTCATAACCAAGACTTGGCACTGGAAACCTGCCCCTGAAACACACCAGCTTGGTCAGAATTCTGTGAGCACCTGCAGCAGACATACATGAAGGCTCCTACTCACTCTCTAGCCTCTCACAGACCTGTAGGGAGAGAGAAGGAAGGCTCATGTGAAGCATCAGCAAATGCTGTAAGACAGACAGCCTCCTATGCCAGAATGTCTGGAGCAACGCTCTCGCCATACATATGCAGCATCCTCACACAGCACGACAACTGTCTCTCACTCCAGCGGTCCAGGGTCTTTATTACTGTTCTGTAGCCAAGAACAAACAGCTGGCTTGGGTATGCACATGTGACTGCAGGTGTCCACGCCTTCTGCTGGGCAGAGCCTTAGCCTGCCAGAGCTTCAGAGGCTGCTGTAGGGGCTTTTTCTTCCAGACCTCCTGTTAGTTTTGGGGACCCCAACAGCTAGGCAAAGAGCCTGAGTGCTAGGACACACCATCTCCAAGACATGTACAAATACATGGCCTCTGGCTGCCATTAAGAGGGGGAGCCTCATCTCCCTGCAGGGTCAGGGGCTGAGTGCCAAGAAGCTAGCACATGTTCCACAGTTGCTATCAGCACAGACCCAGGGTCCTGACAGCACCCACACAATAATGTTCTCTCCTTTCCCATGATGCAACCAAACATTTTCTCACAGTTGAGTAATCATAAGAAAACATGCACAACCAGTCCACAAAATTCTCCTGGAAAAGGTACTCTGAATACAGGGCAAGGACATGGTAATCCCTGAATCAGGATGCACAACCAGGACCCCAAAGACAGGGTACCAGACAGTACCACACAAGCTGTATTTCTGATCAAAGTACAGACTTACTGGCCCTAGGGTATCACAGAGCAAGAAACAGGCAGCTAGACATGAGGCTGCCTTGAAACCCACTCAGGGCCACATTGAGACCAAGTTCAGCTTCTGTACCAGAGAAGAGCTGACAGACTCCTGCACACCATCTCTAGTTCTGAAACTCAGAAGTCCCTCCTTGGTCACTACCTTCTGTTACAGCCACCTGCATTCCAGGCAGAGCAACGCTTCCTGGGTGGTAATGCTCAGCCACATGTTCTCACAAGCGTGGCCAGAGTCCTTTGGGGCATCCAGGAGGAAGCAGCAACCTTGGGCTCCCAGGGGGTATGAGGGGAAGCACATCAGGATAAAAACCCTTCTTTTCCTGTTTATCAGGCCAGCCCGATCCCAAGCATACCCCAGCCAGCAGGGTGAGCAGGTATGAAGTGCACTTTCGGTTTACACATGCAAAAAAGTCAATCACCTTAGTGACCTCCTAGCAAAAGTATTTTCAGATTGTCCACTCAATCCTCCCAGAAGCTCCCTAGGGGGTAAGCAGCACTCTCTTTCACAGATAAAGCAAAAGCCACACAGCCAATGTGCTGGATAGTCAGTAGCAGATCAGAATCCAAACAGAAGCCTGTCTCATTCCAAGCTCTGTCTTCAGCAACCAAAAGAAAACCATATGACACCCTGAGCAGGCAGCCCCTGGGTCACACTGCCTGGAGCAGAGCACCCTGGTGACTGTGACTAGGTCACTAGCAGCCCTGGGTGTCCTGCCAGCTCCGTTTTAGTAAGTACACAGAGGAAACAGCAATCCCAAACACACTGAAGGGTTGGAAATGCCCACGCTGAAAGAAATTAGATCTCCTCTAGCTGTCCTACCATGGGGGGAAGCGTGACAGATGTCATACATCACCTCCAGCCAAATTCAATTTGTACCCATTTATAACACAAACATGTCTCAGATGTACCATCTACCGCGCTCATTTAGCATGCTGCACACTGGCCTCAGAGCTGGCCGCACTCCGGGCTCTAGTGAGACCGTTGTGAGCCACTTATGGTAAACCTATTCCCAAATAGGAGAGAAATCGGTTTACTTTAGATGGTCGAGTGGGGAACCCACCCACATTTGTGAAGAGCCAGACTGAGCGACGATGGAGCCTGGCACGGGAGAGAATCACTGAAGTTGGCTACCCAGGTGCCCTGTGCTAGACAGGGCCACTGAAGCTGATGATTGGGAACCAAGTCCCCTCCCCCTACCCTTGCCCCCTCCCCCGCCCCAGCTGCTGCCACTGCCACTGCCACTGTCACCACCACCACTAAGCCAGAGCAGCTGTCCCTTGCTACAGCTTGGTCTCTGTCTGGTCTGTGGGGCCCAGCGGAATCATGCTGAACTGAGATCCTACCTTCAGGGCTAGTTTTCTCAATGGCCTTGTTACAGGCCTTTGAGCCTGGATTTCCTGCCTGTTAGAATGTGGGTGAAGGTGATTCTGAGTCGAAGGAACAAGACAGGGAAGGGGAATAGAAAGTGCTTTTTAAATGCACCATTATCAGCTCTGGCCCCACCATTTGCAAGATACCAAACCATCAGGTCAACCAGCATTAGGAGACCAAAAACCAAGAAAATAATAAGGACAGCGAAAGGCCCTGAATGGAAAAGAGGAACCCTCATGAGAACAGCACCTCCAAAATTCTGAGACTTTTTCAAAAATAAAATGTCTGCTGATATATAACATACATACAGAAAGGTGTAAATATCCAGAGACAAGTGAATTTTTGTAAGTGAGCACACAGACTAAAAATTAAATATTTGTAAGTCCACACCTGGCTCTTCCCCCCAACTCTTAGGAACCACTTTACAAGTTGTTCTTGTCTCTGATTCTCAAATGAGGCTAACACCGGCTGAACCAGACTGCCTGGGAGGAGGATAAAAGTGCTGAAAGCCACTCCACACAGAAAGGCTATGTTCCTGATCAAAGCTTGGGAGGAATCCACTCATAATTGTGGCAATTTATCTGAAGCCTTGATCTGTCACACAGAAGCCAATCAAATGAAGAAACAGTACCCTCTCCCTGTCTAAGCTTCTCTGGGTTCCCCAGGAAGAATTTGGTGGCTGGGGGGCAGGTGGGAGACTTCATTGTGACCAGGTGACTCTATCCTGGTGCTCAGTTTGGGCTGAAAGAAGCAGCCTCAAGGATGCTCTGATGTGCTTTTAACAGCAACTCTATCCCAATAGGTAAGGGATAATTGAGCACCCTTCCTCCTACAGAAGGTAATAAAGGTACCCCAGAGATGTCTGCTGAGGTTGGCGCATTTGCTTACTTGCTTGCTTCTTTACTTTTCTTAACTTTTCTTTCTAGGTGAAGGCTTTGGGGGTCGGGGGAGAGACAGGGTTTCTCTGTGTTGACCTGGCTTCCCTGGTACTCACTCTGTAGACCAGGCTGGCCTCGAACTCATGGAGATCCGCCTGCCTTTACCACCTGAGTGATGGGATTAAAGGCATGCACCACCACCGCCTGGCCTGAGTGAAGGCTTTTGGGGACTTTGAATGGACTTAATTTCAACTTAGTTTTAGGGGTTTGTTTGTTTGGGAGAAAGAGTCTCGTTATGTAGCTCAAGTCAGCTGGAAACTAACTATATAACACAGCTGGCCTTAAACTCCTAATCTTGCCTCAGTCTCCAAAGTGTTATAATTATAGGTCTGTACTACCATATGTGACATTGGCCTTTACATTTTTTTATTTGTCCTTTGGTAATTTGATATATGAATACAATTTATTTAGATCATTCCAACCCTTTAATCCCTTCCTCCAACTCCTACCAGAACCCTCTCACACACATTCCCCCTCACAACTTCAGCTCCTCTTCTTATTCTGGTTTATGACCCATTGAGTTCAGTTAATGCTGCCAGCACACACAGGAGTGTAGGAGGCTCACTAAAGCATGGGTGCCGAACCACTGAAGAAAACTGACTCTTCCTCCTCCGCTGCAAATAGCTTCTCAGCTCAGAGTGGGAACTTGAGGCCCCTTTCCTCTGTGTATTGGAGTGCTGACTGATTTCATCTTGTGTGGCAGAAACATGGTGAGTGCATCATGTCACGTCCAGAAGACACTGGTGTAAAGCAAGCTCTGGCTCCTGCAACCTTCCCACCACCTCTTCCACGATGTTTCCTGAGCCTTATGGGGAAAGAGGGAAGATATAAACTTCTCATTTAGGGCTAAACACTTCCCATCACTTTGTCTCTGCACACTGACAAGTTGTGGGTCTCTGTGTAAATCACCTTCCAGGACATAAAGAAGCTTCTCCAATGAGGGATGAGAATGCACCAGTCTGTGGGTGTAAGGAGAAGGATTTAGAAGACAGCTAGATAGTATGTCACATTAGCCAAATAATTTTAGTAGGGCCTCTCCTAGGGCCTATGACCTCCCCAGCCATGGGTTCTTGGCCATGTTTACAGTGCTAAACATGAGTTTCCTCCTGTGTAGTATGCCTAATGTCCAGTTAGAAAGCTGTTGATTATTCAAACAACATTCATGCCACTATTTCAACAATGTGCATATCTTGCCAAAACAGCCATTATTTTATTTTGCAGAGCTCACAGCTAGGTAAGACCATTATATATATCTCTTTCTCCCAATGCTTGCACAGCACCTTCAGGCACCAGGAAAGCAGGCCAGTAGAGAGAATGATTCCAAGTCAGTATCAGTTGATTTCTCCACATCCTGTGATCAAATGTGTAGTACCTTTGGCAATAGTCTTACCATTAAGTTCTAGTGGGTAACCACTGAACAAGGGTAATGTGCTGTATTGTTTTGAGGGTGTTTGAAACACCCGTCCCCCAACCAATAACATGATCCAATACCCAGTACTGAAATTTTGTTTCTTTGGTAGCCTGTGGCTTCTGGAAGGAACATCAAGCATTGTTCATTTATAACCTTTATGAGAAATTTTAAACTATATCAAAATTGAATAGGAAGTACAGAGTTCCCACATACCCTCTCCCCCAGCATATGTATGCCCTCCCTGTTACTGCCCCTCTCACACCCTCACAACATATGAGACACACATACATATCATACACACCCAAAGTCTCATTTACAATGAAGTTGATATCTGTTTAAAACCTGAAAATTTTCCCCATTTTCCCACATGCTATCATCTCCAAGTAAAGCATAAAGCTATAGACCTCCCAAAGTTTTGGAGAGCTGCACCCTCAGATGTATGGCTGCCAGGTGAGTCCACAAATGGCAGAAGAACTCTGCCCAACAGAAATACCATGTGTGCAGGGTTAGGGAAACCTGACTAGCGGGGAAAGTGCTCACCATGCAAGCATGAAGCCCTGAGTTCAAATCTCTAGCCTGGTGTGGTAGCACATGCCTGTAATCCTAGTGCTCCTAGGAAGGAGAGGTGGAGACAGGAGAATCCCCGGGAGCTTGTGAACTGCCAGGCTGGCACACCCTGGGGCAAACAACAAAGAGACCCTGTTTCAAACACGCTGGAAGGTGAGAACTGATTTGCAAGGTTGTCTCTGCCCTCCACACACAGCAATGTCACACCTACACTCCACACGCACCAATATTCATCAATGTCACACACAAACACACATGTGTATGTGCATACACATATATTCGTCAAAAAAGGGGAGGAGGGGGAATATTATTCAAGCACATATTTGATCAAAAATTGTCTAGTAGTCACCTTTTTTTCAAAAGGTAAGTAGTAGGTAAAATTAATTTAACACTATATTTAATTTAATCAAATATATAAATAGTTTTTTCAATGTGTAATCAATATAAAATTGCTAATAAGAAATAAAGAAATAAATATTTTAAAAACATAGAGATTATAAAAAAAATACTACTAAGATATTTTACATTCTTCTTGTAAACCAGAGTGTACCGTAATCCTATAAGACATGCCACTCAAAATACTAAATTTTCAGCAGAAATACTTCATCAGAGTTTAGATTTCACAGAAGTTATCTTTAGAAAAGTAGACTCACATCCGCCGGGCGTTGGTGGCACACGCCTTTAATCCCAGCACTCGGGAGGCAGAGGCAGGCGGATCTCTGTGAGTTCGAGGCCAGCCTGGGCTACCAAGTGAGCTCCAGGAAAGGCGCAAAGCTACACAGAGAAACCCTGTCTCGAAAAACCAAAAAAAAAAAAAAAAAAAAGAAAAGTAGACTCACATAATCAAATGTTTTCCAAACATAGTTAAATTTTTTTTCTAATCAAGTATCAAGTTCTTTTAATTTAAATTTATTTAGATTAAATATTATTAAAATTTCAGGACCTCCATAGCAGCAGCCACTTTCAAGCCCTCGCTAGTCATCTGTGGCTGGTGACCCCGTGCCACAGACAAAGAGGGGCATGGACGAGGGCAGAGGAGGACACAGGTCAGCCAGTAAAGGCCTCTGTCCATAATGGATATTTTCATTGGTAGAAGAAAAGCGGCGCCAATGCCTTTTATTTCCTATCACATCTAAGAGGGTTCAAAGCTGTCAGTCTACTGGAGAATGGGTGATAACAAACAAAGTTTCCTTAGACTCATAGAAACACCAGGCAATAACTCAAGGTCACACTGGGGAGGCCCACAGACCTTAGTCACCAACTCCTGGGCAGACTAGCCTCGGCTCTTCTGACTGCTCCTTCCCCTTCCCCCTGCAGCACTCAAGGCCTTCCTCCTGGCATTCCTGCCTCCTGCTTGGTCTAAGGACCCTTCCTGCCCAGTTGAATGATTCAGTCAACAGGGTCCCTTCACATTAATGCTGACACTGGCAAAGGGAAAAGTTATGCCCCCTAAAAACACTGCAGAATCCCAGGGTCATCATGGTGGCCACGGCAACCCACACTAGTTACTCGTGTGACCTGCAGCCTTGCTATGCTCTGTCAACCATCATAAGTATGTCATAGAGCACCATGGTGTAGAACTCACAAGTCTATAGGTTAAGTACTGAGGAGCACCATGTCATGGAACTCACAAGTCCACAGGTTAAGTACTGAGGAGCACCATGTCATGGAACTCACAAGTCCACAGGTTAAGTACTGATAGGATCCCATTTACTCTTCTTATCTTCAATGGCTTTGTCTCCAACAACCTGCCCTATGCTCTCTGATCCTTCAGATTGCCCATACAAACCTCTAGCTTAACACTAATATGTCATACCAACTGTTTATTGAGAATCCCTGCATATGTACACCATATAAGCACAGCCCACTGTGAAAGTTCAAGGTCCCATTCAGCATCTCTTCTGAAACAGTCTCCTGACTTATGATATTTGATTAGTATATGATTTTCACAGCAACGCAAGCAAGGATCTAGTCCTCATCCCAGACTCACTTTATATCATATTTGTTACTGCCTCCCTGAGCTGAATTACATCTACCCTCTTAACATGACTCAGATGAAGTCTCATTCCTATTCTGTGCTATATACAAGGGATATAGCACCTCTCACTCCAGCTACAACTGAAAGAAAGGAAGGAAGGAAGGAAGGAAGGAAGGAAGGAAGGAAGGAAGGGAGGGAGGGAGGGAGGGAGGGAGGGAGGGAGGGAGGGAGGGAAGAGAGAGGGGGAGGGAGGGAGAGAGAAAGAGAGAAAGAGAGAGAGAAAAGAAAGAAAGAGAGAGAGAGAAAGAAAGAAAGGAAGGAAGGAAGGAAGAAAGAAAGAAAGAAAGAAAGAAAGAAAGAAAGAAAGAAAGAAGCATACAAATAGCCACAACCACGTCACCATGTCTCCCTAGTACATGTCAAGCAAGTCTTTGTTGGTCATCTGAATTAGTGCCGTCCTCTTCTCACCCAGTCCTCTACAGCGCTTCTGAACCAAGGAAGATTCATACATCGCCATTGCTATAACAAAATACCTGAAGCTATGTACTTTAAAATAAAAATAAAAGTATATTCATATACTTTCATACTCAAAGGTATGAGACCTGCATCAGTTTCAGTGTCGTGAGACTCTCACAGTGGGGTGCATCTTGGTAATGGGAGAAGATACAAGAGAATGAGAACTCACTTGGCCAGAGAGCGAGCAAGAGCAAAGTGAGGGGCCAGCTGTGTAAGCTTGCTCTAGCTCTCTTAAAGGCCTCGCCACCGCTCAGCCTCACTATACTGAGGCTCAAGTTGCCAATATATGATCCATAGGAGGCACTTGTAAAACTGAACCACAGCAGAAACCCAGTCCTTTTTGTCTATAAGTGGTGAGGAGGGAAGGAGGGCTTTTCACTAGTCAAAGCCCCCACCTCCCTCAGAGGACGGAGGGCAGGGCGCATTCTACACTCAGACAGCCCATGGACCACAACAGAGCAATGGTCCGACTGGACTGCCTAGCACGAGACTACCCAGTTCTCAGAACGGGCATGGAGCCCCTACAGAGGGGTTAGCATCGCAGAGACTTGCCTGCTTCATTGTGCTCACTCCCTCTCCCCCCCCCCCAAGCCATTTGGTGTGACCGACCCATTTAAAGGCCTCAGAAGTGAGGATGAGAAGCAGGATGATAGGTAGCCAGCACCCAGGCCGCAGGCAGTGATCACAGCGTGCAGGTAGAGTTTGTGGGGCCTCTCTGCTGCTCTCATCTGTCTTGCATCAAGTGAGAAGAGATCTATTTTTTCCCCAGGCAGCATGCCTACAACTTCAATCAGCCCAAAATATGCTTGGCTAAATGTGCCTGTGAGATGTTCTAAGTGGTACCCAGAGCTCTCTGGGAAGCCATAGTGAAGCCTCACCATGATGTGATGGGACCAAGGTTCTGCCGAGTAAGCAGTTCTAAGCTGAGTAAAGACTCCTCCCAGAAAAAGGTGTCCCGGTTCTGAACCCCACTTCAGAGGCTGGCTGCAGTCCAGACTCCTTCCTCTCCCTCACAGTGCATCCCTGTGACCTCTCCTCTCCCTGCTCTATTTCCTATGCTACCATTCACTGCTGGTCCGGGTATGCTGGGGACACCCAAGCTCCCCACATAAAGAGAGCCAGAAGTAAGAAAAACATCCAAATAATACAAGAATGGAGGGGGTAATTCCAAGCATCTTATGACAGTATGTGTGCCCCAGAGTCTTTATTCCAGGCTCATTACAGAAAAGCATATGTGGGGAGTTTGTGATGTCCCAATGAACAAAAACATGGGACATAGCCAGTGGCCTGAAACTGCCTTAAACCAAAGCACACGATAAGAGGGTCTCAAAATGCTTTTTCCACTGTTTGAGGAGAGGCTGCCTGTCTAAGAGCTGAATTCTCCAATTCACATATGCCTGAACTCAGCTCCTGGCTCCCTCACTAGCTCTGAGTAGGGAACATGGCTTCCACTCCATGAGTCTCAGCCACCTTCGCAGCTCTAGACAGGAACAAAAATGGTGTCAGAGCTGCATTTGGAGGTGAGTAATCAAATACGCACAAAGCATGTAGTACCTGGTGCAAGGGCAATTCCTCAAACCCAGTGATGACTAGGGCCTACCTGCGTCTGCTGTTGGGAGACAGGCTCTACCTGGAAGACCAGACAGCTCATTACTCTGTGTTGCCCTGCATTCGACCTCACTTGCTTAATGTAGAAAACAAGCAACTTTTCCACTTTCCAGCTGGGCCCAGTGACATAGGTCCATAATCCCAATTGGGCAAATTAGTGAGACCCCCTTCTCAAGGTAAAGAGCAGAAAGAGGAGCAGGAATGTGACTCAGTGGTACAGCGCCTGCTCAGCATGCAGGAAGCCCTAGTCTCAATCCCTAATACCAATCTGTAAAAAGGACTCCCCACCATGCAACTTTCCTGTGGTGATACCACAGTCAAGGGGCTCCACTCAAGGACGACACATACATACATGCCAATCACATCACTTTTGTCCTGAAAGCCCTTAGAGAGGGGCCACTATCTTGTGAAGGAAGAAAGTCATGGGGAACTGAGTGTTGTCTTTATGTGTCACATAGCTATTAAGAAATGGCTCTAAATTTTGAACCCAAGACGCTACTGTTTGTGTTCAGTGTTGCGTCTACCAGTAGAGAGTACACAGCTCAGCTCGGGGAGAATCCAGCCCAGCAGCCAGCTGGACTCCTCACTATGAGCCAACAATCCAGTCTAAGGATTTCAGTTAACCAGCAACTGCGCTTCTAGACTCGCTCAATAAACTGAAGTTGGGGCTGCATACCTAAAACCAGGCCTCTAGGCCTGGAGCCTTCTGTGCTGTGGGACAGGAAACCACTTCTGTGGTGCCACCAAGAGCTCCCACTCTACTGCAGTGAGACCGTTGCTGTACCAATCTATAGGTTTGCAAGAGTAGCATTTGCATGCCCAACACAAGCCCATGAAAACCCAGAATTTTGACAACAATTAGCTCAAACTAACATATGTGCAATATCTGTATTATTGCATAATTTATATACATTTCACACTGTTTGTGGGGGATATAAGCACCACACCAGAAAGTATTTGCATATAGATGGCGGCTTATAGACATATGCTTGCATTTGATGGGTAATATCTGAGATACGCACGTATGCAAACACGGAATGCTTGCTTACTGCCACAACTTCAAGTGCACTGATCCTTTGCCAGTTTGTTAATTTTTAAAATTTACAATACTGAAATGTCCATTTCTGAGCATGTACATGATTTCCAACCGCCTGATGAGCTGTGGATGCCAAGCCGCACAGGGAAGCAGCTTTACTTAGAAAACTCAGGAATTGGACTCATTGTGGTTACAATCGCACAGAACAATGGCTGTCAGAGAGAGAGAGCCATTTCCTGACTCCAACGGGCCATCTACTCCAATGACACTTATAAACACACTCAGCTTCTGCCCTTTGCTGGCCACCGTGCCAGCCACTGGGGACCCAGAAGGGAACCCACTGAGGAGAAGGCAGCTCAGACCCAGCCGAGTACAGCTAAGTGCTCAATAAACGGCACTAGCTATGGTGGTGGGCAAGAGACTGATATTTGGGGTGACAGGACCTGGCCCAGTACAGAAACATAATCACAGTTTGAATCCCTGTGTCAAGAGAAAATGAAAAACACCTCCTCAGCCTGGCCGCCTGGTTATATTGTAAAGGTGGCAAAATATACATCCCATGAAATTGACTATGGTAGCCATTTCAAGGTGTGTCCTCTAGAGGCATTTAATACATTCACAATGCTGTATACATTGCTGTGCAGCTATCATCTCCATCCAGTTCTAGAATGTTTTTATCACCTCCATAGGAAACCCCATGTTCATCCCGAGTGCCTGGAGCCACTCATAAACACTGACCTGCTTTCTGTCTGAATGAACTAGCCTATTATAGAATATACAATGTCCTTCCACTCAACATAATTATTTCAAATTTCGCCCAACCTAAACCATATCTTAGTATTTTGTCCCTTTTTATGGGAGAATACTATTCTAATGTGTGAACGTACCCCATTCTATTATTCATTACATAGTTGATGAGCATTGGGTTGTTTCCATTCATGGGTTAATGTGACTAGTGTTATGACTTCCTTACCTAATTTTAATGGATGGAACAAACATCACTCTAGATCTAAGGAGGTGTTGACAGTGACTAGGGTCATCACTCACAGAGAATACAGAGGTGTTCCTCCTGAGGTCCCTGTGAGAACAAGATTTCTTCACGAAAAAATGATAGCTGCTGGCTTTTTATCTATACACACTGTCTGTTTTGCATCAAACACTGCCATGTGTTTCCTCGGCTCAGAATTCCTAATTGATTTATTGACATAAAACCAAGGCTCATATTACAATAGTCATTAAAGAAACTGTTAATCATTAACCTGTAACTACTGTCATCAAGAAGCTCTCGTTTGCTGCATATAGATGAGGGAAGAGAATGGAAGTGTGTGAGCACTTAGCTCATGCCATGCTCTGCTCTGAGCCAGCTCCTTTATGGACATTCTCTGACTGGATCCTCACAAGCAGCCGTGTAAGGAAGAAATAACATCCCCTGATACATACACAGGAAAATCCAAGCTCCGAGAGGTGAACTGACTTGTCTCCGATCACACTAATGAGAGACTGAGCTGGAACTCAGCCACCAGGTGTGAGTGTCTTAGAAGCTGTCTCCTGGGTCACAGCCAATGCTTCTTGATAGAATAATTAATGGTGAATCTACAGAGCCTGCTCCCATCACGTCCTTGTCCTTCTGCCCGATCAAACTGGGAGCATGGAAATTCTGCAAATACACAGAACTTCTATTTGTTGCTACTGTGTGTGGGGTAATTCTAACTCCTCCATTCTGGAAAGGGTGTGGAACACAGCAAAGCTGTAGAATTTGAATCCTGATCAAAGGTCTAGGAGCCAGGGTCTCTCGTGTATCCACATTTACCACATAATTCAGCAGAGCCAGACCATTGAGCAGATCCTGTTCTTCCTGGGAAAATAAGAGGGGTTAGAGGAAATAGGTTGATTGCCTAGAATGTTCTAAGAGTGATTTCAATTGCCTTTAGATAAAATATTTCAGTGTGCTCCTGTGCATATTCATAAGGCAGAGCTGGACTTCATTCAGAACAGTTGAATGTTAGGGGCTCAGCACTTGCCATATAAAATACTCTCCAGACAGAGCAGGCCTCTCAGCCAGAGCCCAAGAATCGGGGCGTCCACCATTGTTTCTGAGCATTCTTAAGGGAAAGGGTACCTATGGGCCATTGGAAAGGGGCACACCCATAAATATGAGTGATAGGTTTATAACTAAATGAAGACTCCACCATATAGAACAAATTAACCATATTTAAATTTTTTTTAAGTCTCAGATCTTCCAATAGACTTCCAAATCAGAAAATAGAAAAGTCCAAACTTCCCCACTAATTCGGAGAGGCAGAAAAGCTGGCACTACAGCAGCCCTCCTGAGACCAGTGCCCAGCCCTGTTCTCACCTCACGCCAGCCTTCAGTTCTCTATGATCACAGCTTTCTACTATTTGTGTAATAGCAAATCTCAAAGCTGTGTCTGCAGCCCCACATTTCCTCATCTCTAGTAGGACAAGTCCACATGCCTCCTCCCCTTCCAAATGGATATGTCAGAGGTATGTCTACCTTACAAGTCCAAAACCAAACTCCCAGTTTCCATGTCCCCCATTGCCATCCTAAAATCCCTTCACCCCATCAAATAGACACACTCTGCTTGCTCAATCGTAAGTGATGGCATTGCCTTTGACTTCTCTTTCTCTTGAGACTACATCCACACTCAGGTTCCTATCACCTATCTTTCAAATGCATCCAAAACATGACCACTGTTCAGAGACTTTCCCTGAAGCCCTTTGTCAATGCCCCTGTAACCCTCTGCCTTGATGGCACCAATGCTGTTCTTAAAGGCCTCCTTCCTTTCCATGTCCTACTATTTTCTCTTCTCCACAGCAGATTTGCTCAAACTTTCTGCTAGCTTCCTACTTGGAGTAAAATCTGATTTCCTTAGAAAGCTTCTCAGGGCCCTAACCAACTGGATGCTAGGTGACTCTTGAGTGTGCCAAACATGCATCCTGACCCGTGGCTGCTCTTCCTCCAAGGTTCCAGGGCTCATCTCATGCCCACTCCAGACTTCTCAAATGTCTCCACACCAGCATGGCTCCCCTCACCCTTCTCTCTGTCCTCCTTCCTCATCTTTATTTTTTTCATGGTATTTTTAACCACAAGATGTGTCTATGTGGTCATGTGGTCATTATCTGTCTCACTTCATCAGACAGTAAGCTCTATGATGAAGAGGAGTTTGGTCTGGCTCACAGATGTAGCTCATTAGCTGGCATGAGGCACATTAAATAGATGTAGGAGAGAGGGAAAGAAACAGTACAAACACTTCAAGCCCAGAAAGCATGCCTAAATACAAATAGCTAGAACAGAGAGCAGCCCAAATGTCTGTTAGCCTGAGCTAGCCAGCTCGCATGCCTTTCCTCAACTGTGAGTTGTCACTCTGGACCATAGACTTTGTTAAAATTGATATCACTGTCCTGAGTCAAGCAGGAGAACTGAAGATAGATACCACTTCCAAGAAAAATGTGAAAAATAAATGTTATGGTAATAAATTGCCCATGATCTAATTATCACCATCAAACAATTATTAAGAGCTCATGAGCACATGGTGTCCTGCTCAGCATGCTCCTCAGAGGGAGAAAGAACTAGAAAAGCAGACAACAGGAGGCCCATTAATGTGACTGATGTTTCAGCCCTCCACATCATCCAAGGGATGCGAAAGAAAGCAGAGTGAGAGAAGGCTAGAAGCCGAGTGTAGACTTCATTTTCAATAGTCCAATCTAAGCTTGTGGGGAAACCACTTGCAACTTTTATGGCTTCTCCCTGAACAAATGTGGGCTATAGGATAGCCCAAAAGGACACCCAGATAGGAAGGCACTGCTGAGTCCTTGCCAAGATTGTGGGCTGATGAATCATCCCACAGCCATCTCTATCTGAGCCAAGTCTCCAAGCTACCCAGGTACCCAGCCTTGCAAGAATGGTAGCCCTCTCCCATTATACCCACAGAACTAAAAGGCCCCTGGGGAAATGGCAAGCTACAGACGGTAACTATCGCTAATACAGCCTGAACACCAATTCCCCTAACCAGCTCCTAGTGCTAAAGGCACTAAGTACATTCCTGCTAAGTCAAGCAGGGATTGGGCTGTGGGTCAGAGGCCATCACTCTGTACTGTCTCATCCCCATCTACCCTGGGCCTCCCTTGTGGAAAATGAAGATTCAGCATCTACACCTGAATTCATTGAAAAATGTCTTCGAGAAATAGTGTTATTCAAATGTATAACATCAGAATCATAAAGTAGCTTGTATGTAAACTTATCCTTCAGAGTAATCAAATAGAAATCCCAAGGCTCCTGAAATGTTGTTAATATTTAATTTTTTTTAATGAGGTACTTATAGGTGTGCTAACACAGCTAATGGTATCATGGAAACAGCTGTCCTTAGGTGTGCCCAGAAAAATCAGAGAATTTTTTTTAATTAAGAATTTTTTTTATTCATGTTACATACCACCACAGATCCCACTCTCTTCCCTCCTCCCACCCCTCCAGCCTTCCACCCTCACTCACCCCTCATTCCCTCCTCCAAAAAGGTATGGCCTCCCATAGGGAGTCAGCAGAGCCTGGTACATTCAGTAGAAGCAGTTCCAAGCTCCCCCCTCCCCCGCATCAAGGCTGTGCGAGATGTCCCACCATAGGTAATGGGCTCCAAAAAGCCAGCTCATGCACCATGGATGGATCCTGATCCTACTGCCAGGAGGCCCCTTAAGCAGATCAAGCTACACAACTGTCTAGCTTATGCGGAGGGCCTAGTACAGTCCCGTGAAGGCTTCACAGTTGTTGGTCTAAATTTCATGAATTCCCACTAGTTTGGTTTGGTCGTCTCTGCAGGTATCCTCATCATGATCTTGATGCCCCCTTGCTCATAGAATCCCTCTTCTCTCTCTTTGACTGGACTCCTGGAGCTCAGCCTGGTGCTTGGCTGTGGATCTCTATGTCTGCTTCCATCAGTTATTGGGAAAAGGCTCTATGATGACAGTTAGGGTATTCACCAGTCTGATTATTGGGCTAAGCCAGTTCTGCAACCCTCTCCACTATTGTTAGTAGTCTAAGTTGGGGTCATCCTTGTGGATTCCTAGGAACATCCCTAGCACCCGGTTTCTCCCTATCCCCATGATGTCTCCCTCTATCATGGTATCTCTTTCATTGCTCTCTCACTCCATCCCTGTTCCAGCTCAACTATCCTGTTCCCTTATGCTCTCATCACCCATCCCCTATACTCCATTTCCCCCACTCATCCCCAATTTACTCACGGAGATCTCAGAATGGCTAAGATCAAAAATACTGATGACAGCTTATATTGGAGAAAATGTGGAGTAAGGGGAACACTCCTCCACTTTTGGTGGGAGTGCAAATTTGTACACCCACTTTGGAAATGAGTATGGCAGTTTATCAGAAAACTGGGAATCAACCTACCTCAAGACCCAATGATACCACTCTTGGGCATATACCCAAGGGATGCTCAATCATACCACAAGGACACTTGCTCAACTATGTTCATAGCAGCATTATTCATACTAGCCAGAACCTGGAAACAACCTAGGTGCCCCTCAACTGAAGAATGGATAAAGAAAATGTGGCACATATACACAATGGAGTACTACTCAGCAGTAAAAAAAAAAAAAAACAATGACATCATGAAATTTGTAGGCAAATGGATGGAACTAGAAAATATCATCCTGAGTGAGGTAACCCAGACTCAGAAGGATAAATGTGGTATGTACTCACTCATAAGTAGATACTAGATGTAAAGCACAGGATAACCAGACTACAATCTACAGTTCCAGAGAAGCTAGCTAATAAGGAGGACCCTAAGAGGGACACATGGATCACCCTGGGAAGGGGAAAACAGAGAATCTTAATTCTGCTTTCAAAGTTTTGAATTCTGTGTATGTGAACAAGTATGTACATGTGGAATATATATAAATGTCATTAAACAGGATCTGTATTTTTTTAAAAAATCAACCAAAGAAGAGTCCACCATGGAACAAATGAAAAGAAAGGCCCCCAGCTGACACACACATCCCCCAGCCATAATGGTAGCCATCTAGCAAGCCCTTCACCAAGATCATCTTAGTGGATATGCAAGGAACCAGGAGTCAGGGTAGCTTCGTCTATATTATAGAGGGGAGAAAAGTGAAGCTCCATGAGGACTGTGACTTACCCACAGTGAAACTATGCATTGAAAAGCAGTACTCAAACCCTTGTCTCTCTACATTGCTATACTGCTTTCCCAGATCCATTTCCTAGCACAGGGTCTTTCCTGGGCTCTGATGGCATCTGGAAAGTCCTCTATAATAACATTCATGGTAAGATCACATTATGTAATCTGTTCTCTCACTGATTTCCCTCACTAGACTGAGCTGCTGAGGACAAGAGTCTTGAATATCTTCTCATCTTTGTATCCCAATATTGTGCCTGGATAGACGAATAATGGGCAAGTGAGTGTACTGTGGGATGTTCTGTATGGCAAATGTGTTGCTAATAAAACACTGATTGGCCAGTGGCTAGGCAGGAAGTATAGGCAGGACTAACAGAGAGAATAAAAAGAGCAGGAAGGTGGAAGGAAACGCTGCCAGACGCTGCCAGACGCCGCCAGGACAAGCAGCATGTAAAGATGCCGGTAAGCCACGAGCCATGTGGCAAGGTATAGATTTATAGAAATGGATTAAATTAAGATAGAAAAAGTAGATAGCAAGAAGCCTGCCACGACCATACAGTTTGTAAGCAATATAAGTCTCTGTGTTTACTTGGTTGGGTCTGAGCGGCTGTGGGACTGGCGGGTGACAGAGATTTGTCCTGACCATGGGCCAGGCAGGAAAACTCTAGCTACATGAGTGGGTGGGTGATGGATGGATCAGTGAATGAACTAATAGAGAATACATAAGTGAATGGATGGATGAGTAGTTAGATGAATAGATAGGTGATTGATTTATAGACAGGTGAGTATGAGTGGTTGGATAGATTGATTGGTGAATATATCAGTGCATGGATTATTTTAATTAGATAAGTAAATGATTGAAAGTTGATAGAAGGAAGATAGATAGATAGATAGATAGATAGATAGATAGATAGATAGATAGATAGATAGATGAGAGAGAGACAGGTTAGTGGGTGAATGGGTGGATAAATGGGTACATAAAATTACAAAGAGCTTGCAGGATCTAGGTTCTAGCTAGCCTTCATGTAACATCGTTATCTGGACATGAGGCACTGGTGTGCACTAGATGAAGGCTGATCAGTCAAAAGGCCATGTCTATAACCACACTCTCAGCAGCAGCCTTTGTGTCAACTCTTCAGTTCTAGGTCTGTTACCTGTCCATCATGGAAGGTGGGAGGTATTACTTAACAGCTCTGACATGGATTTCTCTGGAAAAGGAAACTCGATGCTACCAGATGCTGTTCTTATCCATACAACTGTCCAATCCTTTCCTTAGCCAGGCTGAATTACTTAATTCAATCCTTCAAGATGGAGTTTCAAAGGTTGGTTAACTATAAGTTAAAAAAAAAATCCTGCACATCCCTTTTACATTTTCAGCTGTCTGATTTCATCAAGTGCCTGCTGATGGAGGACAGTGAGCATCTACGCCTTCCTGATATTGGCAATCCTGGCACAGAAGGCTCCACCATGAACTGTTACCTATGCTCAAAGCAGGCTGGTAGCGGGTCTGTGAGGTGGACCAGAGTCCACTTAGTGCTAAACTTTTCATGGATTCAACAGATATTTTACTAAACACTCACTGGTTCTTAACCTTAGGCTAGGTATCAGGTATGCCCTAGGGAACAATACAATATGATGATGGAGGAGAGAAAAGATGATGAGTGTAAAATACAATACACACATCCATACGGTTAATCAACACATCTGGAAGGTGAAATACACACTGACAGTGCCAAGAGCGGAAGCTCAGAGAGAAGAGCATGACGGGCGGGGAGCGGGAGGTAAAAATGGAAAAACGTCAGAACACTGACATCGTTAGACACAAGGAGTGGGAGACTTGGGATGAAGCTTTGCAGAGCCTCCTACAGCCTACCCCAAGTGGAGCTGAGAGTTTCCACAAAGGGCAAGGCTATTGGGCACCTCAGCAAACGACCTAAACTAAATCATATTTAGGGGTGATCAGCCTGGGATACCCCCTTGGAAGGAAGGAAGCCTAAAGAAGCAGAAGGGGGTGGCACTCAGACAACACTCATCAAGAGAAAAATGCCCAAGACTCCCAAGTCTAGAGCAGATAGACCTTGTCAGACATGTGACAGGTCCACTCGGAGGCAGTGACTGTGTGTTCTCCAAAGCCAGATGATGCTATCTAGGGAATTTCAGTCCGGAAGAACACAGCAATTTCCTTGAATAGTTGCTTTGAGTTTAATTCCTAGGACAGAGGTTTCCCTAAATCTGTTAAAACCAAGCTCTGAGGCCATTCAATTCTGAACCATGATGGATCTTCCAAAGCTTGAGAAGCCTTAGAAGTAGTCCTTGGTACTCTAACCATACTAAGTTCAACAAGAGACTGTCCCTAAGGACAACCAGTGAGAGATCAACAGCCTGTCCTTCCAGGGAGTCAGAGCACTCTCATGTAGCCAGCAGAGGCCTGGTGCCTGCTGACTTAGAAACTGAAGGTCTCAGGCCAACCTGCAAGGCGCTTGCACTGCTGACAGATGGAGACTTCTGGCTTTACAGGGCACCGTGAGGAATGATGGGAATGTACAGTCATGACGCAGGCAGCTCAGACACCAGCCCACAGCTTCTTGAGCTAGAGGAAACACTTCACTCCCCCACACTCCGTGGCTTCCCACTCAGTGGCTAAAACAATGTAGGCTACATTGCAAATCAAAATAAGCAACAGTGCATTTTATAATTAGCCACAACTTGACAAATTAATTAGTACAACAGCACAGTGTGTTCCCTGAAGCATGGCTTACTATATTTTGCTTAGAGAATATATGTCACAAATTACAGATGTATTATTCAAGACACTTATGCAATCAGAGTGCATTCTAAAGGTGCCCTTTTGATACCACATTCTGAGATAAAACGAGGGCTCAAGGCAGCTAGAAAAAGCTACCAGCAAACCTACCATCCAAGCTTCAAGCTACAAAGGTGTTTGCAAAGATTTACTTCTTTTCCTGGAAGCAGAACAAAAGCTGTCAGGGACCAACATCTGGCCTCTGGGAAGAGCTAATGACAATTAGTTACTTGGAATGTGTGAAGTGGCGGAGAATCTGGGCCCCCAGAGACTTGGAGCCCGATGATCCAAAGCATGCAGACCAGGGTCCCAAGTGTGTACTAGCTGCACGGTGTTAGTGTCTCAGGGGGAAATGGATGTAGTAATAATGATAGGAACACCTACCTTGCCGGGTTACTGGAAGGACTGAGGTGATGCTTCATACGAAGTATGTAGACCAGAGCCTAGTCCGTGGGAAGGGCTAGTAAACGTCACTCCTCTTTGGGCCGGGAGATGGCTCGGTGTACAAAGCACTTGCTGTGCAAACATGAGGGCCTGAAGTCCCCATAAGATGAGCAAAGCTGGAAGCAGTAGCACGTCTCAGTAACGCAAAAACTTCTATGGTAGGATGGAGGGCGAGAGGGCTTCCTTGGAAGCTCATGGGCTAGTTAGTAGATAATTACAAAGAGAAACCCTGTCTCAAACAAGAAGGAAGGGAAGGCCCAACATAGAAGGCTATCCTCTGACATGTGTTCCTGAACTCACACAAATGTACATATGTGTGCATGTGTACACACACACACACACATGCATGCATGCACAGACACACACACACACATACACACACACACACATATATCATACACTAAAATAAGAAAGAAAGAAAAAATTAAAAACGTCGCTATTCTTATCCAAGATGTATGTCCCTAGAAGGCTGAAGAAGACACGACCTCAGGAAGCCTTGCAGGCAGGTCCATGTATGCCTTGAAGACATATATGAATTCCTCTGAGGACAGCCAAGAGCTTATTACTTAACTTTACTGGCTCAGAATCTCAAACATGGTTTCTCTTGGTGGACCAACCAAGTTCGCAGGAGCACATGTACACACCAAAAGGCCATTGGTGACTGAGCAGCGAGAGCTGTGGCCAGCACGGTGCTGGCAAGTGTCTAACATCCAGCTCTCTGCAGCAGGGAGCCCGGGGCTGTATATCAACTCCCTTCCATTGTTTTAAAGTGTAACTTCCCAAATTCCTAAGTTGAAGCTCTAACTCTCAGGAACTTGGAATGGGGCTGTATTTGGAACGGGAGCCTTTAGAGAAGAAGTTAAGTTAAAATTGGGTTCTATAGGAAAGCCACAATCCACAATGACTGCTGGGGAGATTGGGACGTGTATACACAGAGAGAACACACACACATGCACACACACCTCAGTGACGTGAAGACAACTAGGACAAACACACACACACACACACACACACATATACACACACACACACCTCAGTGACGTGAAGACAACTAGGACACACACACGCACACACACACACACATATACACACACACACCTCAGTGACGTGAAGACAACTAGGACACACACGTGCACACACACACACACACACACATATACACACACACACCTCAGTGACGTGAAGACAACTAGGACACACACACGCACACACACACACACCTCAGTGATGTAAAGAGAGCGATCTCCAAGTCAAAAAAAAAAAAAAAGGCCCCTGCAGAAACCAACTCTATTGACACTGTGATTCAGAACTCCACCTGCAAAACTGTCTGCGATGAACGTCAGTTGTTAAAGCCACCCAGCCTGGGGTATACTGGCACAGCAGGGCAGCACACTAATATTCCTGGCATGACCAACTTCAAGCTTGCAGTGTGACATCCCTAAAGGGACAGAATGAGAGCAGGTGCACAGGAGTGGCTCTCACAAGTGAGGACCTGGTAAGTCAAATAAAACGACCACTAAAATCAAGCCTGGGACTGCAGTCTCACATTCCCAGGACAGGCTCTGTTCTTTCCTTGAAGGGATCAAGGGGTCTTAGCCAAGTGCACTCTACAGAGGTGGTGTGTTTGCCAAGGAACCTATGATCCCATTAGCTTTAGGTGCTGTGCTCTAGACTGGGGTGGGGGGTGATCTAAGACCTCTTGTACAGTTTACGTAGCCAATATTGGCCTCTGTGACTCTCCTTCACCTTGGCTTCCTGGCAGACCAACCTCCAACCTGGTCCTTTCCAATGGCTCACTTTGAACTTTCTCCTTCAGACTCTTGGGCATGTCTGTAGAGGTTAACTTTGTGCTAGTAAATGCTGTAGCCCTTAAAAAGCAATCCTATTGCTCATATTTCCTAGCTCCGGTAGTGTCCCCTTGTCACAGCCCCCACCCCTCTCCTCACCAGGATGATTTTTTTTTTTTTTTTTTTTTTTTTTGAGTTTGTGGTTTCTCTGTGTAGCTTTGCGCCTTTCCTGGATCTCACTCTGTAGACCAGGCTGGCCTCGAACTCATAAAGATCCGCCTGCCTCTGCCTCCCGAGTGCTGGGATTAAAGGCGTGCGCCACCACCGCCCGGCCCACCAGGATGATTTTTAATTCCATATCCTACTTCAAGCCAAAATCATCCTGGTAGTGTGAGCAAGCCAAGCAGTTAGCAAAGCCCCACCAGTTTTGCTTCCTAAAGAGTTCTATAACCCAGCCTCATCCTACATCCCTACTGTTACAGGCATGGATGGGAGTCTAGAGAGCATCTACTGGGATATCCAAGTTCTTAGGTCACAGAACAAGAAACTGGACCAAGGGCACAGTGGTAGAAAGAGAGATAACTCATTGGGAAAAGCCACTTGTCCTCTTTCCCTGTGTTTTCAAAGATCCTAAAGAAGCAAGATCACCCTTTCTATGTACTACAGAGAAGGCTGCAGTGCTGTGGCTATTCTCAGACGGCTTGCTGGGGAAGCTGACTAAGTGGAGGGCAGACTTACAGCTGAATCTCTCCGGGTATAGCCTGAAGGAGGCACATCACAGGGAAAGAGCAGCAAGTCCACGTCTGGATTCAGCACCCAAACAAGCATGTTGTCTAGCAATAAAACAGATGTTTCTAAATAGGTC
>CABHPH010159434.1:0-18867 GCA_902168325.1 Peromyscus nudipes | reverse complement strand
TTTTTCTTATCAAATTCTCCCCAGAAGCTGGCTAACTAGATTGCTTCATTTCAACCATTTGTGAAAAGTTTCTAATATACACAGAGAAATAGAATAATATGATGAATACCACATAGCCATCATATTAAATATAGATTTAATATTTGATAGCATCTCTCTCATACTGGCGGCATCATTTCTTCTTTTTCTCATTTATTTAAAAGTAGTTTGTAGAAATCATGACATTTTCTAGATTCTTTTTTAAAACACTTTTTTTATTATCAAAGCAAATACAATTAGGAATATCTAATACATAATTAAATTTTTCATCTACCCTATCATGTTTTTTTTAACAGCTATATTGAAGTCAGACCCAACAAAGCTAATTTTAGAAATATATTTACATTTATCATTAAATAATTTAAAACCAAAAAAATAAAAATATAATTAAATTTATTATTAAATAATTTAAATGGAAGAAATTAAAATTCTTTATAACTAGAGCATTATTACTTTTCTTTTTAAAGCATGGAGCCAAGTTGGTTTTATATTTGTCAGAGTTAATACATAATCACCAAGATGAGTTAAATGAAGAAGAACTGGGCACAGCAGAACTGCTTATGAATGCTTTAAAATTATGTGGCCACAAGTGCATCCCTCCCAGTGCGCCTTCCAAACCAGAGCTCATTAAAATGATCAAAGAGGTGAGTCTGTCAATCAGGGTTGTTTTTTTAGGAGATCCTGTTGTGCACACTTAACACAGTGACTCAAAGATCTTTTTCATTATTAGGTAACATTGCTGATAAGCTTGCAATGATTCTTTCATTTTTACTACAAGAGTTTTTGATCAGGAAAGAAAAAAATAGACTTATTTTGAGAAGCTTCCTATTCTCTTTGATTCTCATCATCCATTATCTCTAGCCTTCAAAGAAGGAAAGAATTTTTTTTAATTTATTTTATGTATGTGGGTGTTTGCCTGCATGTAAGTCTGTGTATCATGTGTGTGCAGTGACCTTGGAGATCTGAAGAGGAATCAGAGTTCCAGGTGGTTGTGAGTCATCATGCGGGTGCTGGGAAATGAACCCCAGCTTGGCAAGAGCAGCAAGTGCTCTTAACAGCCGAGCTGTTTTCATAAACCCACGAAGGACAGATTTTGTAGTGACAAGCAAGTTGAAGCCTACCTGGACTGAAGGACTCTTTAACAGGCCAGTGAAATAAGCAGGTAGCTTTGTAAACTCAGCAGGCTGGGGAACATACTTAACTTCCTTGTTCTAATTTCAGTCTCTCGAATTATACCAAAAAAAAAAAAAGGAAATTATAATGTTTAAGTGGCTTGTATTTCAGTAGTCTGGTCTCTTGAGATTAATTTTTCCTTTATTAACTTGCTTTCAAAATCACTTTGTTAAGCCCAGTGCCAATATTATATGAGAAATGACAAGTTTTGGGGCTCAGGATGTAGATCAGTTTGTAGAGTGCTCACCTAAAGGGCCTGGATGTACTGGTTCACACCTGTAATCCCTGTACTAGAGAAGCTGAAACAGGAGGATTGGGAGTTTATGGTCATCCTTGGTTACATAGTTAGTTCAGTGCCCGTCTGAGATACATGAGATCCTGTCTCAAAAAAGAAAAGGGAGAATAAGATTCATATGTTATTATTTAAATCTTTTAGGAACAAAAGAAATATGAAAATGAAGAGAATGTGAGTAAAGGCACGTGGCAGAAAACAGTTAACAATAATCAACAAAGGTGAGTTACAACATATTCCAAAGCCCTGTCCTTCAGAAGTCATCCAATCCTGTACATTTAGCCTTTTTTTTCTTTTGCTTTGATTTTTGAAACTTGTGAGGTCACTTTTTTTTGTAATATTCATATGTGTTTATACCTGTGTGTGTTTGAGTCTGTATGCATGTGTATGTATATATGTGGAATGCTAGAGATGTGACTCAGGTTTTCATGCATGCTAGTCAAATACTATACTACTGAGCTGTACCCCCAGCCCTCAGATGTACTATTAAAGCATTTTTTAATGTTCCATGGATACTCAACTTTGAAACAATCTTATTTAGTCTCTTTCAGCGACTCGATTTAAAATCCAAGGATATATCTAAAATAGCTGCAGATATCACCCAGGCCATATCTCTCTCCCAAGGAATTGAAAGAAAAAAGGTGATTCAGCACATCCGAGGGATGTACAAAGTCGACCTGAGTGCCAGCAGACACTGGCAGGAGCTCATCCAGCAGCTGACACATGACAGGTGTGTGCTGGGAACGCGTCTGGGTTCAGCTTTTGTATGTGATGTCAACCACTGTTTTCACTGTAGAATTCAGATTTATAAATTATTTAAGGAAACATTTTTATCTAATTATCAGTTTTTAATCTGTAAAAATAATCACGAGGTGTTTTTTTTTTTAATTCTTGAAGAAAAACATGTAAGCAGTAGCTCTTTCAGATAGTAAAATTGACTTCAATTAAAAAAAATTTCTTGCCGGGCATTGGTGGCGCACGCCTTTAATCCCAGCACTCGGGAGGCAGAGGCAGGCGGATCTCTATGAGTTCGAGGCCAGCCTGGGCTACCAAGTGAGCTCCAGGAAAGGCGCAAAGCTACACAGAGAAACCCTGTCTCGAAAAACCAAAAAAAAAAAAAAAAAAAAAAAATGTCTTTTTCAAAAGGATAGAGAAATTGTCAAAAGAGTATGGTTGAGAAAGAGATCTTTTTCTAGCTTAGACTTTATTAATACGATTTTAAAGGTACATCAGAGAAGGCTGGAAAGGTGGCTTAGTGGTTAAGAGTGCTTGTGCTCTTGCAGAGGACAGGTTTGAGTTCCTCAGCACCCACATGGCAGCTCACAAATCATCTGTAGCTCCAGTTCCAGGAGATCCAATGCTCTTTTGTGGCCTCCTCAGGCACTAGGCACACATATGGTCCATATACATACATGCAGGAAAAAAAACGCTCATACATGTAAAAATAAAACTTTTTAAAAAGATGAATTGTGAATGACTAAAAAGAAAATTAATGTGTCATTCTTCATATTTAATTAAGATAGCTAGTTACCTATGTAAAATGAATTAAAAAATTCAAAAAAAAAGATAGCTTGCTAGCCTGACTTTGAGTGCTAAAATACACTAAAAGTTACATAATAATGGAAATTACAAACAGAAGGAATTATACTTAGAAAGTTTATAAAAATAGCGCTTGCCTAGCATGTGCTAAACCATGAAGTCAATCACCAGTACCCCCCAAAAAATTTTAAGTAGATGAAATTGGGAAATTGGAGTATATATCTCTATAGAATTGATAACATTCTCAGTGGAGTACAACAGAAAAATGGAAAGAATTCAGTGGTTTTTGAATTTTAATTTTAATTGTTTATTATATTTGATAACTAAAAAGTAAGGAAATTTGTTTTCAGAAAATATGTGGAAGAATTAATATTTTTATTACTTGATAACTTACATAGATATAAATGTATAATTCTACTTTTCTTAAAGTTCAAAAGAGCAAAAACCATGAGTACTCTCTTAATATACATTAGACTTTAAACAAATTGAAAATACTTAGTATTGACAGAGGGTAATTTGACTTTTTTGTTTGCTTTATGGTTCTTTGAGAGAACAGAGTCTCATATAGCCTAGGTTGGCCTTGAACATCCTGTGTAGCTGAGAAGGGTTTTGAACTCTTAATCTTCCTACCTCTCCCTACCAGTTACTGTGATTACAGGCATGTGCCATCAGTGTCAGCCGTGAATTTGATTTTTAAAACCATTATTTCTATCCTGTAAATTTTTTGTTTAGATTTTTTTTTCTTGTGCAAATATCAACAACAGGACATTAGCTGAACATGTTAGCTGTTGTTATTCAGAGCTTTGGTGGTGGTGTACCTTGGAACAGTGCATGTAGGAGTCCCGAATATTTCTTGCTCTGGAAATAGTTTAGTGAGTCTATCCTAAGGAAAGGATTCAAATGCAGAAGGCAGTAAATTAGTTGGGAGCAACAAAGGAGTATTACCAGTAGCATAGCTAGAACATTATGATGACAGAAAGTAATGTTCTGGGTAATAGAATTAAGGGTGATTTTTTTTATCTGCTTTCTAAAAAAATGTACTTACTATAGTTTTACTCTTTTCTTTCATCTAATATCTAAATTTTTAAAATGTGACATATACTACAAAAAAAGGAACTAGTTTTCATCAGTAGGAAAAAATGGGAACTCTAAAATATTAATTTGGAGAAAATTTTCCATTAGCTAATAACCATGTTAGGTATAGTGTATTGTATAATGCTGATAAGGTTTGCAGTAGTGGGGACACATGTTTTTAAATTGTTAGTGTATTTGACATGGAAGGGGAAATCTCATGACGCCTCAGTGCCGGACAAAGGACTGCAGACAACTAAGGAATACTGAGAGGGGGAGAAACAGTCTTCCCCAGGGAAGAGCACAGCAACTGTTTATCAATACCAAGTGGTCAGCCCTGAAAATATACACACATAGTGTTTATATGTTTAGGAGAGAGAGAGAGACAGAGAGAGAGAGACAGAGAGAGAGAGAGAGAGAGAGATACAGAGAGAGAGACAGAGAGAGAGAGACAGAGAGAATATGAAAGAATGTATAATAACAATTAAAAAGAAACCATGAATTTGAAAGAGCAAGGGAGAGTATGTGGTGGGGGTTGGAAGGAGGAAAGAGAAGGTAGAAATGATGTAATTATAACCTCAAATTTCCTTTAAATTTTGGAACATAAAATTTAGTAGATACAGGACAGTAGAGGCAGCACTTACTCCAGGAGGGAACTTGGGAACTGGACTCAGGGATAGACACTCACTTTCTATGTTAGTCTTTATCCTATGTTTATGTTTCCCCTAATGTACAGATTGCTGTTTTGTAATTAGACAGGCCCATTGTATTTATTTACTCAGTCTCTATAATGGTTTTAAGGCTGTGAGCCCTTGGATGACCACTAAGATGTTTTATTTCAACTTGCAGAGCAGTCTGGTATGATCCAATCTACTATCCAACTTCATGGCAGTTGGATCCAACAGAAGGACCAAACCGAGAGAGGAGACGTTTGCAGAGATGTTATTTAACTATTCCAAATAAGTATCTCCTTAGGGACAGACAAAAGTCAGAAGGTAATAGTAACTTTGGCCTTGACCTGTAGGTATGGCAGGCAACTGGTTATTAGATCAATGTTGTGGACTTTTTTCTCAACAGGTGTTGTCAAGCCACCACTCTCTTACCTATTTGAAGATAAAACTCATTCTTCCTTCTCCTCTACTGTCAAAGACAAAGCTGCAAGTGAATCCATAAGGTAGATCTGAGTACATGCCTTCCTTCACTCTTTGATGAATGTACAAAAATAGCTCGTTGTAGGTTTTGTGTAGTGTTGGTTTCAGATAATGCTGTGAGGTTAGGAAAGTCTTAAATAAAAGATGCTTGAGACAGGACAAGGTTGAATGACAAACTTCAAATGCCATCTCTAACACTGGGCTTTAATGGATGTCAGTCATCATGCTCTGACCCTTCCTAGCATATGTATATTTTATAGCTGACTTTTTTAGTGGCTATAAAGTAGATAGAGCTGCTGCTGGTGCCACCACAGGAGTGGAATGTAGTGACATAAAGGGTCAAATTCCAGTTCCTACCCTGCCTACCCACCTGATCTTGGGCATGTTATTTAGCCTCTCTGCTTCAGTTTCCCCACTTCGTAAGTAAGGCAAATTGTCATCTACAGGCTTCCATAGTATTACTGAATATCAGATGTGTCAGTACGTATTGGTTTTTAATTAACAGTGTTGCCATATTCTTGTGGTGGTTATTATTATTGTACTCATGTTATAGTTAGAAACCTTACAGGCTAAAAGACAGTGACTTCAGAACAGAAATGTTCGATCCCAGTGTCCCTGTTTTTCAGTGACCTAACACAGTGTCTGGTTGCTTACTGAAACTATGAAACACTGGTGTTTCTTAAGTGGCCAGATCCAAATGGTCTACAGGCGGCTGCAGGAGTCCTGGACTTTCCTAAAGATCTCCATCACTTCTCCTCTGATGAGTGCTCTATAAATAGCACAGGATCTTCATTGGAGTTTTGACACACCAGCTTATGCTACTAAAACTCTAGTCTACTCTGCATTAATATTTTACTAGATTAAAAAGCTTGAAGTCTAAATTGAGCCAAAAATTGAATCATAGCAATTTTAAACATGTTTTGACAGAGTGAATCGAAGATGTATCAGTGTTGCACCATCCAGGGAGACAGCTGGGGAATTGTTGTTAGGTAAGTTGGCTTCAAAAGAATTTCACTCATGTTCACCCTTCCTTACTTTATTCTTAAATAATTTGAAGCATTTTTTATACAGAGGTAAAGTTTCTTTAATATCACGTAGGTGGCTTTGCTTTGACATTATAGAGACAGCCCCCATTTACTCATAGGGCCCAATTGGATGCTTGAAAGCACAGATAGTACTGTTTTCCCGAGTGCACACACCATGATAAAGTTAAATTATAAATTAGCCACAGAAAGAAGTTAACAAAAATAACTAACAAAATAACACCACCATAAAGGCTCAATGAATAAGAGCCCTCTCAACATATTTTATTGTACTGTCACCTTTTTACTTAAAAGTACAATTTCATGGCTTCTCTTGGCATATGTGAATAGCCAGCATCACTACTCTTTCTTTTGGGGGCCATTATTAAAGAGAAATATTATTTGGTCATAAGGTGTTCAACATTATAGCAGTCAAACTGATGACCAGCCAATGGCTGACTAGTAGGCCTGGATACACTACCCGAAGAGATGGTTCATATTTCAGATAGGAAGGAGCAGGACAGAACCAGATTTCATCATGCACTTAGAGTAACAAGATTGAAAATTTAAAAATATTAATTTTTTATATTTTCAATGGAATATTTTCAGATCATGGTTGACCAAAAGTAACTGAAGCCTCAAAAAAAACAAAACCACAGTCTAGTCCAGTTGTCATCAGAGGCTTCATCCAGCAACTGATGGAAACAGATCCAGAGACACACAGCCAGACATTAGGCGGAGCTCAGGGAATCCCGCAGAAGAGGGGGAGAAAGGATTGTAGGAGTCAGAGAGGTCAAGGACACCACAAGAAAACCTGTAGAATCAACTAACCTGGGCTCATAGGGGCTCACAGAGAGTGAATCAACAACCAGGGAGCCTGCATGGGACTTACCTAGGCCCTCTGCATATATGTTACAGTTGTATAGCTTGGTCTTCTTGTGGGACTCCTAACAGTGGGAGCAGGGGCTGTCTCTGGCTCTTTTGCTGGCTTTGGGGACCCTTTTCCACATACTTGGTTGCCTTGTCCAGCCTTAATGTGAGGGGAGGTCCCTAGTCTTACTGCAATTTGAAATGTCATGTTTGGTTGATATCAATGAGAGGCCTGCTCTTTCCTGAATAGAAATGGAGGAGGAGTGGATGGGGGTGAGGCAGAGTAGGTGTTGGGGCAGGGGACTAGGAGGAGAGGAAGGAGGGGAAACAGTGGTCAGTTTGTAAAGAAATACAAAACCACAAATAACTGAATAAATATGAAGAAATGACATTTTCTGAAAGTACATGCTCAAATTTTTTTTTTATTAAGTTGACTTTATGGGTGAACATTTTTATATTCAATCATTCCTTTTACTACTCACAATTTAGATTTTTCAAGTTAAAAATCTATTGCTGTAGTTAAATTTTTTACTATTTTAACAGAGACTTCAGCAAGTAACAGAATAAAGCAAATCAGTGTGCTTGTACTATAAGGAAAAGGTAATAGTAGAATGAGCAGTAGCTAGGCAGTATTGATACATGCTTTGTACATATTCCAATTGTATCTTAACGGTAGTTTTGGAAATTCAGCTCTCACACACCCCTTTTTTAGTAAGAAAACTAAGGCACAGAGAGATTAAGCAACTAAGATCTTAGGAGTACTATTTTAAAGTATCTATTGAGTGTGTGGAACTGTTTCTAGCTGCTGGTTTTCAAACTCAAGCCAGAGGACTTCAGAGGTCCCCACATTTCACCAAATAGAACAGTGCACACATACTTTCAAACCCTTCTGTCCAATTACTTCCTGCAGGTAAATGTGGAATGTATTTTGTGGAAGACAATGCTTCTGATACAGTTGAAAGTTCGGTGAGTGGAGGCTTAAGTTTATGTTTACCTAAACCTAGAAAAAATTTAAAAACTTCATAAATCCAATATAATGAGAGCGCTCACCCATTATTACTCCGTGTGTAGACGAGTGTCAATTACAGCTACTTTTTAAAAGGTCCTTTTAAAGGGAAGACTGCTATTTCCTCTTCCTCTGAGTCTGGGTCTCAGCAATTAGAGTTATGATTCAAACTCTAACACACTTCTCTCTGTCATGTCATTCTTCCTAATTGCTGTCCTGAACAGCACCAAATAAATGCTCCCTGCCACTCCCAGTTCACAGTTGAGTACCTTTGCTGTTGGCATTTGACAATACCTTTGCTATCAAAAGGAAAGGAAATTTGTGTCTAATTGAATAACTAAGCCATTCTGATGTCTATGTAGATGAGTAATGATAACAGATTCTTCTGGATATGCTAGTATTCACTGTAAAAATAACCAATAAGACTCTGAATTCTCATATTATGTAGGATAAAGCTGCTCAGTATTCTATAACCCTAAACAGGTCTAGAAATACTCCTTGTTTTTTATTCCTAAGTTTTGTCTAACATGTACAGTGTTATGTAATGGGAGGGTTTTCAGCTAGTCTTAACTTTTTGTCATGGAAGAAAGATTATGCGTTTTGTTTTGTTATTTAAAGCCAAAATAATTAGTTTCATGTAATGGAAATACTTTTGTCTGTTTCCTTTGTCTTAGAGCCTTCAGGGGGAATTAGAACCAGCATCCTTTTCCTGGACATACGAGGAAATTAAAGAAGTTCACAGGCGCTGGTGGCAACTGAGAGATAATGCTGTAGAAATCTTTTTAACAAATGGCAGAACACTGCTGTTGGCATTTGACAATACCAAGGTAAATCCACCACTAGATTTGTTGAAATGATCATGTGACCAATGATGCTACTGATTCTATGAAGTTTAGCTAAATGAATGTTAATTTTCTTAAATTGGTACTCTAAAATTATATAAAATATACCTTATATCTTAATTAAGGAAGTCCTCACTCTTATAAAGATTCTCTCTGACCTCTAAAACGTTAAATTTGAAGTTCCCAAAGTGGCTGAAAGGAGTAGCTAGTACTTGCGCAGGCTGTGATCACTCCTCGACATGCCATTACTTGCCCCACGGCCCTACTTTCTTTGTGGAAAACCTTAGGAGGAGTCACATCTGCTGGCTGCCACCAGCCTGTCCCTGCAGTCCCTTCTGCTACCTTTGGTCCCTTAGGTTCTCTCCAGAAATGCTCCACTCCTGCTTTCTTCTCATCATTCTGTCCAGGTCGCCCTAGCCTCTATTACTAAATCTGTGTTCCTCACCTTACTTGTCCCACTGGGAGCATTTGATAAGCTGACTAGCCTTTCCTTTCCACTCGTGAGAACTTCCTTTCCAGGCTCCTGGACTTCCATTTTTTCCCCCTCATCAGCTTTCCCACTCAGCATGTTTGCATATCCTTCTTGAGTAGCTCACACTCATTCTTCAGACCTCTTCTCATCTATCTCAAGGCTTTCAAAACAGTCTGTATCATACAACTTTCAGCTCTTATCAGTGCCCAGACCTCTACCCTACACATCACACCCACTTATCTAACTCTGCCTTGCTATCTCCACTTAGAGTTGCCAGTTGGTACTCAAACTAAAGGTAAGATTCTCCCTGAAAATATCCTTCCATAAATGGAACCTCCATCTCCCTGTTGCCCAAACCAAAAACTTTGAGAGTATCCTAGTAGACTGCCATTCCTCCCCCTCTGCATGTCTACTCCATCCAAGCATAGCCTTGACCTGACTAAACTGCTACAGTCTTGCTCTGAGCCACCATCATTTCTCACCTGATGCATTTATAGCAGCTTCCTAATGGCCCAGCTACATCCATACCCCACCCTTCAGTCTGTTGCATTTCTCTATTCAAAACTCTGTAGTCGCTTCTCATGCCACTCACTAAGAATCAAAGCTCTTACAAGAGCCTGATCAAGCCCCAGGTAGTCAAGACCCTTGTTATCTCTTGTCTGTATCTGCCATTCTCTCCTATACTCATACTCTATCCGTGGTAGTTTTCTTCTCCTTGGATATATCAGACGCACTGATGCTGCAGGGCCTTTGTACTTGACAGCTGCCTGGAATACTTTTCTCCATGGAACTCCCAATGATTCACTGTGTCATTTTCTTCAGGCCTCTTGATCAAGTGTCTCCTCAGAAGAGTCCCTTACTGTACCAAATAGTATCCCCTCCCTCTTGACCCTGACTGTATAAAATAGCAGTGCCTTACTCACTGTTCCATTGCTGTGAAGAGACACATGACCATGGCAACTCTTACTAAGAAAAAAAAAAGCATTTAATTGGGACTTGCTTAAAGTTTCAGAGGTTTAATCCATTATCATCATGGCAGGGAGCGTGGTGGCAGGCATAGTGCTGAAGCAGTAACTGAGAGCTATACTCTGCTATGCACACACACACGGGGGGGGGGGGGGGGGGGGGAGAGGAAGAGAGAGAAAGAGGGAGAGAAAAGGGGGAGGGGGCTACTATGGACTTTTGAAACTTCAAAGCCCACCCCCAGTGATGCACCTGCTACTGAAAGGCCACACCTCCTAATCCTTGTAATCCTTTCAAACAGCTCCACTCCCTGGTGACCAAACTCCTAAACATATGAGCTTATGGGGGCCATTCTCATTCAGACCACCACGAGCAGCCCCTCTGTAGCCCGGTAGCCAGCACCCCTCCCACCTTCAGTGTGCTGTCGTGCTCCGCAGGACCGTGTAGTCCCCAGCACTGTGCTCTCTCTACAGACTGTCTAGCCTGCCTTTGTTCTGTTTCCCATTGCCTGCATCTGGACACTCCTGCCATGTAGGTGTCTTCATGTGCTTGGGAGGATGAAAGCTTTTTCCTTCCAGAGTGACTGCACACTCCGACACAGATTCCTATCCAGCTGGTTGGGTGCCAGTGTTTGGCACCCCTTGATTTTAGGTGACAGTGTCGGTTGTTTGGCACTGTGTCTGTCTGTCCCTACATTGCTCTTTTCGTCCTTTCTATTCAGTCTAGTCTCTCATTGTCACATGAGGAGCTCTTCTTCCTACACCTGAACACATAGACTTCGAGGTGTGTTTAGTTTGTTTTGTTGGGGTTTTCATTTGTTTGTTTTGGAAGAGTCAGAAAACCCCTTTTACAGAACTTTTACTGATCTCTAAAAAAAGTTTCTATAGAACTGGGATGTAGCTCAGTGGTAGAATGTTTGCCTAGAATGAACAAGGCCCTGAGTTCAATCCCAAGAACCACAGGAGTTGGGAGAATTTTTTGTTTTCAGTCAGTAGTGGATTTGCATCCTACTTACATAGGACATTGTATTTAATTCTTGTGAGGTAAACATTATCATTTCCATATTACTGATATAATAACAGCATGAAGGGTTCAGCAGGAACCCTTCTGTTCTAATGCAATCACTGAAGAATAAGTCAGTGAAGAATACCACACTCTTTCTACACTATCATGCTGTACTTTTATTGATTTTTTTGTTTTTAGTATTTATGTCTAAATGACTTCTGTGCATAACTTTCCTTGGGAATTATGAACAGATAACACAGAAATTTCTGCCACGTAATTTTACTAGCAGATTTATCCAGCAGTAAGCCTAATGACTAAGAGCCTGCCTCTGGAAGGAAACTGCAATCAGATTTGGTTCTCTACCATTTAATGTAGATTTCTTGGAGGATTTCAGATTAATAACATGTGTACAATGTTCTGTTTCTTCTCCAGGGACATGTCAATAAACCTAAAAATATCTGGTCTTTCTTTTTCTCCTTCCCTTTTAGGTTCGTGATGATGTGTACCAGAGCATTCTCACAAATAACCTCCCCAATCTTCTGGAGTATGGCAACATCACTGCTCTGACAAACCTGTGGTATACTGGACAAATTACCAATTTTGAATATTTGACTCATTTAAACAAGCATGCCGGCCGATCCTTCAATGATCTCATGCAATACCCCGTGTTCCCCTTTATTCTCTCTGACTATGTTAGTGAGACTCTTGACCTCAATGATCCATCTATCTATAGGCAAGTAAAAGCATTACATTTTGGGTTTATATACATGCTGAATTTATGCCATTAAAGTTTTTACTTTGAAAACTTTCAAATAAGCACAAAAATTTAATGATTAATGAAGCCTTTATAATTCATCTTCCCCAATTCAGCAATTGTGAATTATGAAGATTTTACCAAACTTGCATCATTTTTTTCTTTTTATTTCAAATATCTAGTTATGCCACCTCTGAGTTCTACTGTATACATCTTTTGTAACAATAGGATGTTTCCTTACATTATTAGTGCTATTATCCTATCTAAGAAAATTAACAATCCTGATAATATCTAACATACCATCCATATTCACTGTCTTCTGCTTATCTCAACAATGCCTTTTATGATTGGTTATTTTGAGTCACGTCTGTCATTGCATTTGATTGCAGACATGCAAAAAAAAATACTAGAAAGGCCTTTAAGTTTTTGTATGTATTTTTTTTTATTTTTGCAACATAATAACATTTGTTCAAAAGTCTCTGTTTGCCAAAGAGCAGAGATTAGCTCAAAAGGCTTACTTGTATTCAACTTACCCTTTATTTTGGGAGGAATCCACTATAGATGGATGTGTGAATTTGATGTCACTACCTACCATCAGGAGGGCTATAATGCTCTTCTCTGAGGATGCTTATGATGGTTTGTAGGTGCAGGTTCACACTGAACTTTTATCTAATAGTTTCATTCATGGCATTATTACTTGAATCAATTATTTCAGTAGAAATTGCGTAAGGATGGTTCCCTATCTGTCTTAGCTATAATTTGCTATTGCTGTAATGAAATGCCATGACCAAAAAGCAAGTTGGAGAGGAAAGGGTTAATTCAGCTTACTCATCTATGCTGCTGTTCATCATCAAAGGAAGCCAGGATAGGATCTCAAACAGGGCAGGAATCTGGAGACAGGAGCTGATGCAGAGGCTGTGGGGCATGCTCACTGGCTTGCTCATCATGGATTGCTCGGCCTACTTTCTTATAGAACCCAGGACCACACACCCAGGAATGAAACCATCCACAATGGACTGGGCCCTCCCCCAAAATTACTAATTAAGAAAATGCCCTACAGCTAGATCTTATGGAGGCATTTCCCCATTGAGAACTTTTAGAGAACTCCAACTTGTATCAAGACTAGCTAGCACACTAATCCTTTTATCTCTTCTAAATTTATGAAAAGAAAATGTAGAAGCTGAGCTTAAGATATCTTGTTTTATTGGAGAACAAGGAAACAACATAGAAACAAACTTAATAGACTCTCATTACCAAAGATAGGACAGTCTGAGGATCCAAGAGAATAATGGCAACAAGAACAAGTAGCTGAAACCTCTTGAAATTAAAAAATACATTATTTAATCATTTTATAGTCTACATGTCCCTTATCCAAAATGTTTAGGATCATAAGTACTTTTTGGATTTCTGAGATTTAGAATGTTTGCAGACTACCAGTTGAACATCCCAAATCTAAGCATGTGAAATCTAAGATGCTCTGAAGTCTGACTGGTTGTGCTGCATGGTGTCTTATGAAGCTTTGAATTTAGGATCATTTTGGATTTCAGATCTCTAGATTAAGAATGTTCATTCTAGCTGGGTAGTGGTGGCGCACACCTTTAATCCCAGCACTCAGGAGGCAGAGCCAGGTGGATTTCTGTGAGTTCAAGGCCAGCCTGGTCTACAGAGCGAGATCCAGGAAAGGCACCAAAACTATACAGAGAAACCCTGTCTCAAAGGAAAAAAAAAAGAATGTTCATTCTATACTTTTAAAAAATTGAAACATACATGTGCACACATGCATGAAAACACATATGGGGGGAGGGGCGGGCATGAGACAAAGGTCATTGGTACCTTTGGAGGTAATTCTGTAATTTGAAGTTTGAGAATTAAAGGAAAAGTATATAGTATTTTTCTGCCTTTCTTGAACAAACTGTTATTTTAAAGAAACCAGATAGCCCAAATACATTGGCAAATATATCTTTTATTTTGTAAAAAAAAAAAAGTTCTCTTATTTAAAGAAAAATTGACTTCAAATATTTCACTCGGGATGTTTATAAATATCCTGATTATAACTCCTCCAAAATAGGCCTGATTTGGCCCTTTCTCAAGAAATCAGGTTCAAGTTAATCCACAGTGGTACATTGTCTTTTAGATACTATATACACAGCTGTTGGACATTTGAACATTTTATACATTGCTGCTATAAATATATGTGGCCTTTCTGGAAAGGAGTTTGACAGTGTGTGTCCAAAAAACTGTTAGATGTGCATTAGCAAGTTAGCTTCTAGGAATTATTCTTAGGAATACTAAAGGACATATGCTCAACATAAATGTTCCAACCAGCAGTTGTTTCATGAGAACTGGGACCTGAACTTGCCTGGTTCTTTGCTTGTTTTGGTATCTGGCACTGTATGTAAAGATTTAGCTAGGAATGTGGTGCTCCTGTAATTTTTCAAAGTATCTAAAATCTAGGAACAGCCTGAAGATCCAACATTGGATTAGAATATATTATTGTATGCTGCAAGTACTAAAGCAATATTGTAGGGCAGGTGAAATGACTTAGCAAGTCATACTTGCTCCCCAGTCTGAGGATCTGAGTCTGATCCTTGGAACTCACATCGTACAGAGGACCAACTCCCACAAAGGTTCTTGTGATCTCCATGTGCACACCATAGCATACATACCCACATATACTCACCACCTACATTCATATAAAATAAATAAATGTTAAAAAAATACTGTAGAAGTACATTTTGTAAGCATGAAAAAATGTTCTTTTGCTTAAAATATATATAGGCAATCACTAATAACCAGAAAAACAGCAGGACAAATACATGCTAAAATGTTTTCCCTATGAATAAATAGCAGCATGGCTGATTTTTTGTTTATTCTGTTCACTTAACTGCAATTTCTTTGTTTGAGGGTTCTGTTGTTATGTTTGTTTATTTTTCTATCTGTCTGCCTGTTTGAGGCAGGGTTTTACCATGTAACTCTCAATAGCCTAGAACTTGCTATGTAGATCATCCTGGCTTGAACTCACAGAGATTCATCTGCTTCTGCCGCCCAAGTACTGGGATTAAATCATGTGTCACCACATCTAGCAACAACTGTAATTTCTTAATTTTCAGCCATAATAATATAATTTGTATTTAAGAAGACTTATTACCAAACTCTTAAGGAATAAAAAAAAGTACCAGGATCTTAAAGATAATTTCTTTGATGCTAGGTGGCGGTGGTGCACACCTCTAGTCCCAGCATTTGGGAGGCAGAGGCAGGTGGATCTCTATGAGTTCAAAGCCAGCCTGGTCTACAGAGTTAGTTCCAGGCCAGCCAGGGATACACAAAGAAAACCCTGTCTTATAAAACAAAAAGCAAAAACAAACAAAAAGATAATTTCTGTGTATTTTGTGGTGTAAATTGACATCTAGCCTATAAAACTGTTTTACTTTTTGACAACGTCTCTAAGATTAGACAGTGGTCACCAGAATGTGCATTTAATGTTACTAAACTCCACATCCTTAGGAAATAGTAATTAATCAAAAAAGCTGTGTCATGGGGACGTGGTAACACATTCTTGTAATCACAGCATTGAGGCGACCAAGACAGGAGACTGTTGCAAGCACAAGGCCAGCCTGAACTGCAAAGTGAGCTTAAGGCTAGCTTGGGCTACATAGTGAGGGCTCGTCTGAAAAAAAAAAAATTAGACCTGAATAAGCTGAATGATTGGATTTACTGAACCTTGGGCAAAGCTTGCTGTTGGTCTAGGTACAGTGTCAGATGTTGACATTGTAGACTGTCCTTGTGCCTCTTAGCCAGAGCAGCTGATCCCTCAAATCAGAGCTATTTCTTCTACCCATTTATGCACCCTACAGAGACACTGATAGGTTTTTTAGTGGGTAAAAGTGAGGACATGTTCCTTGCATTTTTTGTCCTCTAAGAATGGTATGTGGTATTAATAGTGGGAATGCCGGTACTATCATACTCATGTGCATGCACACCTGCATGGTGCTGCATGACAGCATCACCCAGAAGAGTCAGTAGTAATTCACTGTGCAGATGCAGATCTGGACTTGCGTTTCTTAACAGTTTATGAGGTCATGATTTTGAATGGTGACTGTTGGTTACAAAGCAACATGCTTATGTGAGTTAAGGGCATTTTGTTAATTGCTCATTTTCAGGATGAAGACATGAGCAGCTGAATACTGGCAGTATCAAATTACTTCATATTTTTCTATCATCTCTTCCTTTGTAGAAACCTATCTAAGCCTATAGCTGTGCAGTATAAAGAAAAAGAAGACCGCTATGTTGACACATACAAGGTAGCTTTAGTTTCCGTTAAATGTGGAGCTTTATGAACCTGTGCTTTTTTATTTGTAGTGTTTATTTATTTTAGTATTTATTTTTTGTTTGCTTGTTTCCTTGTACTTTAAGAACTAGAAATTGTATGGACTGAATATCATTTTTGCCTTAGTTCTATGGAAACACCTTCCAAGAATGGAAAAAAAGTATACTTTCATTTTGGCACAATTTAAGAGCTAATTAGTCCATTGTATTTTCAAATGCATAAAAATCACAGATTTCCAGAGACCCATGCCTCTGAGTTTTATTTATATTATATAGAAATAATGGTGTCTTTATAATAGTAACACATTAATATGATCATGTTAGTTTATTGTATATTGAATATTGATGTGTTTATTTCTACTATAAACACTAGATATATTTAGAAAATTGTGCATTTTAGATAGAAGTGAAATTACCTATTTAAATAGAAATGAGTTACCTATATTAACAATGTTAATATTAATGGAATTCAACTGGAAACTTAGAAAACTGACTTACTGCATAGTATATTCTTCATGCTATAGTGATAGGAGCAGCAGAAGCAGTTTTCTCATATTCCCATATCATTCATGTCCCAATTCCAAAGATGTCCTTCCAAGACATTACTTCCAAGACATTACTTCCAAGACATTACTTGAAAATTCACTGCATCCAGCTTTGCTGTCAGGCAGACAGAGCTGCAAAGATGAACATAGTGACAGATAGGAGATGTGTGGCTGAGCTGCCTCCTTTGTGGTGGGGAAAGATCATCATTTTCTTCTTAACTCTGTGTACACGCTCTACAAAACCATCCTACACCACTGTGTTAATAGTGGTGATGTATGCTGTCTTACTGTATTTCCATTTCTGGAGAAGCACTCAAAATATATCATGAAGCTCTTCATTGAAGACATCTAATGGTGGTAGAATCAGCTCTCGGTTTTTGAGCGCACCAGTTTAGATACTGGGAGCTGTTAACTAGGAGTGAGAATGCAAAGCAGGTGTGTCCTCATGTGGGACTAGGAATGGAGGAAGAGAGAACTGTTGGCCAGGGGGTCAGTAGGAGACTCCTAGAGCTCAAAATGGCTGTGGGCTCTGAACACAATTGGGAAGACAAGAATAATGTCGAAGAGGTGGAGGAAAATGGGAGAGAAAGCTAGTCATATTTGGAGCACAAATCGTGAATTTTCCTGCTCTTTGTTCTGTAGTACTTGGAGGAAGAGTACCGCAAAGGAGCCCGAGAGGACGACCCCATGCCTCCCGTGCAGCCCTACCACTATGGCTCCCACTACTCCAACAGCGGCACAGTGCTCCATTTCCTGGTCAGGATGCCTCCTTTCACTAAAATGTTTCTAGCCTATCAAGGTAAGGATATCTTTTGTAACTACCCTATAGCTGGAAGTTTCTCTGGTCCTGCCTGGCCCTGCAGTAAGGACGAATCTTTCCCATCTGTGTCTCACAGCTGCTTGGCCCCAAGTAAACACACAGAGGCTTATATTATTTACAAGCTGTATGGCCTATGGCTCAGGCTTCTTGCTAGCTAGCTCTTATAACTTAAACCAATTCTATTAACCTGTAAGTTGCCACATGGCCGTGGCTTACCGGTACTTTCACATCTTACATCTCCTGGTGATGCTGGCATCTCTCTACTATAGCTGTTTTATCACCCTGAGCAGTTGGTTTATTACAATAGGCATTTGGTTATTTAATTACTCTGAGAAGGGGTTTCTTCTACTATGGTGGGAAAGGACTGAACTGGATTTGCCATGGGGGCTTGCGAGAGGCCCCTCAGGGAGTTTCCTGACCGGCAAAGGCAAAGGATTACCTTGTCTGTCCTGTGTTGATCTACATTCATTAGTCCAATGTTTACCTTTACCACACCTTCTGCATAATCCAGAAGGGAAGGGCATTCTATTGCCATTGTTCCTTGAAGAAACATTGTTTCTAGGAATGCCCTGTTTACAGTCCCTTTTTAGGTGGCCTTGTTTATCACAAATAAAGCATCTGACATTATTATTTTTCTTCAAACCTCTAGAAATCACCTCTCATATCCATGTATCATCATGGTCATGAGATTCAATATTAATTGTATCCCTGGTCCAATCCTCCAAGGGTGCTGATTTCACCTTTAACAGCCTGATTACCCTTTAACATGCTGCAGTGGCATTCTCAAAAGGCAAAGATTCAATTATTATCTGTCTAGCTTCTGAATTTGGTATCATTCTATTTACTGCTGAAGACAGCCTTTGTAAGAAATCCGTGAAGGTATCTTTTGGGCCCTGTATAACTTTCGTAAATGACTCAATTTTCTTCCCTGCCTCTTCAATTCTGTCCCTTGCAGCATAGAATTAGGGTTTGGTTAC
>CABHPH010159433.1:0-10144 GCA_902168325.1 Peromyscus nudipes | reverse complement strand
TGTGTGTGTGTGTGTGTGTGTGTGTGTGTGTGTGTGTGTGTTTGTATAAATTACCAGGGTTTACAACTTGATATGGAATAACCAATTGGTCTGCTCTTCTCTGGGGAAGATTATTTGTCTCAATCTCAATATTCCTTAGTTTCCCATAGTTCTTTGTATAGGAATGAGGCTTGCTAAGCTTTAACCTATCTACACTAGCACTGCTGTTTTCCTTGTTCAGTTCATGTTAAGACAGTCATATTGGTAAGAATTTATGGATGTAGTGTGTGACATTCCTAGGGGACACAATCTCTCATCCAACTCCTTTTTCCTCAGGCTCTTACCATCTTTCCATCCCTTCTTCCACAATGATCCCTGAGCCTTAGGTGTAAGAGTTGTTTTGTAGATATATCAGTTAGGGCTGGGCTCCACAGATGTGCATCTTGATTGTATCTGATTTTCTGTAATGGTCTCCATCTGTACTAGGGATAAGGATAAATAGTGAGGATGGTGTTAAGGGTTATGCTGTTTTGATAAAATTGTGGTTGTAGCTTCTCTACAATTCATGACTTCACTAGGCCTGGGTAATTGGTTAGATTTTAGGGACCAGGTGTAGTTTTCTTCTTATTGAATTGGTCTTAAGTTCGAAAATAAAGCTGATGGTCACTGTCAATTTATTTGTGCCACTACTGGATCCTGAGGATTATCATGCCATGCTATACATTTCTACTTTAACTATCTATCTATCCATCTATTTATGTATCTATCTATCTATCAGCTATCTATCTATCTATCTTCATCATCATCACCATCATCATCATCATCTATATATTCATTCATTTATTTATTTTTGTGGTTGATAAATATCATTCCTGGCTAGAACTACTGGTAGATTCCGTCCTTTGGAAGCTTGCTTGTCACCTTCTGGTACCATGAAAGCTAGTCCTCACAGAAGAGGCTTTAAAATCAGTTCCAACTCAGGGGACTTTGTGCCTATGTCTGATGTGTATGGTGTCAGCAAAAGGCATTTTTCTCCTACCTCTAGGTGACAGCAAAAGTCAATAGATAGATCCTGCGATGTTTTGTGATTCTCTTGGACAACTATGACCATGTTGCTACTTTTTTTTTTAACATGATATTCTAACACACAGTGAGGAAGTCATTAATGTTAAAATATACTTCAGTTACCTTTAGATTCCGTTTGAGTACAGGCTAAAATAAAAAGGTTTCAATAATCAGAATTTACCTTAAAACAAAATTTTAAAAATTAGTTAATTGTTTTCATTGTAAGATGCTGAAAGACCCCCACAAATCCTAGAACAGAACTAATGCTATCATTGAATCTCAATTTTACCTTGTCTTTATATAATGATTATTTATTTATTTGTCTTATTGTGCGAAGTTGTATTTTCTCATAATACAACATGACTAACTCACATATTATGAATTTTTGGCAAGAGGAAAACACTATAATAAGTATACATATTTATAATATTTATATAGTTAATTCATCTGATAAATTTTGTTTTATGTTCAAGCGGCAGTTACAAGATTTGTTGTTGACCATCCTGGAATACTAGTATAAGTATTTTATGATTATCAACAAAGAAAAATACGTAACATTATAGCATGAAGAGTATTTCAGATTTTATACAATTCCAATAAGACATAAGAGATTTTAAAAATTCAACTTTACCTTCATGTCATCACTTATAAACTTAGTGAGGATGCGAGTTTGACTGGGTAGATGACAGATAGCTAGATGGTGGAAATAGATGGATAGGTAGTAGATAGATGATATAGATAGATTATAGAGACATATCTACATACATAGTTAGCTATGTACATAATGTTTTACTGCTTGAATTTTTGAATCTTAAGGAACACTTAGTTTAACAAGATGAGTTCTATGCTGTTTTCCATATCTTATGACTTAATACATATTTTATTTCATGTGTCAAACTATTTACATAATAACAAGTAGGTAACTTTTCCAGTCTGGTATTAGATTATTGTATACTTTATTAAGAATCCTTTTACTTTTTGCTGCATTTAACATAAATCTTAACTTTATATTGATATGTATTCCCTGAGTTTCTACATTTGGTTAAACATTTTATTACTCACTCTTCATTGCCAATATTTCAGATTTACAAGCTGAAAAAATTGGAGGGAACACTTTTTTATTATGGTTTCACAGGATTTACTATTATTTGTTAAGGCACTCGTTTTCTAACTGTAATTGAAGTTGTGAATATAATCAATTTTAAAAGCAAAGATTATTTGCATTTATATACACTTTAATTGAGAGAGAAATAGAGTCTATAAACTATTAACAAATGTAGCCAATGGATGCTTCCACACCCAGGGGGCATAGAGTACTGTATAATTTTGTGAACAAACATAATTGTTTTAAGTAAATTGTGGTTTTCTACAGTAATCCTGACATGCATTGGGAGTATAGAACTTTAAACAATCTGCCTTTAGAATGTGAATCACAGATAGTCTGACTAAACTCTCAGCACAAGTTCATGACCTTGATTTTAGAATGCCTCCTGTGTACAGTGATATGCTAATTGCCGGTGATGTGGTCTTTCTGAAACCATAGCCTTATAGAATCACTCCTGATGACCGGTTTCTCTAATTTTAGACACTGTAGAAAATAAAATGTTCCCTAGGCTTGTATTCACAACTTCCTGCTAATTATCCTCACTAGAGATGCCTGGCTGGAATCACATTTAACTATTCATTTCCAATGTATAAATCAGGAAGTGTGGGAGTCTAGAATTGTTTTCTCTGAAACTTTAAGTGCTCAAGAAATGGATGGCACACTTGAATCATGTGTTGTAGACAGTGGTCTTAGAAAATGTGAAGGCTTCTTAACCAGGTCAACTTAGTTCAGAAGCTATTCACATTGCAACAAAATGTGTGTGTGTGTGTGTGTGTGTGTGTGTGTGTGTGTGTATGTGTGTGTGTGTGTATCAGCTGTCAAAGGTCCATTTCAAGTAGATGTTTGTGGGTACTTCTCAGAAAAAAGGAGAGGTCTGCAGCCAGAAGTTTCTCTGGTCATGCCTGCCCCCACCTTTGGGACAAATCTCTCCCACCCGTGTCCCATATCCACTTGGTCCCCAGTAAACACACAGATGTTCAATATTATTTACAAACTGTATGACCTATGGCAGGCTTCTTGCTAGCTAGCTCTTTCATCTTAAATTAACCCATTTATATATATATATATATATGCTGTAGCTGGTCTTTCCAGGACTTGACCATTAGTATTTAATAATATATTAATATTTAATAATAGATTTTTTATTAAAGTATTAATATAGAATTATATATTCTAATTATAATTGAATAATTATATGTAATATAATATATAGTTTTATATATTATTTATTTATATTTTATAGTATGTATAAATAGATATTATATATTTATATATTATTTTATATAAATTAAATAAAAAATAAGTCATATAAAGATGGATATATACACAGAGAGTCTGGATTTTATAGTCTTTGGGATTTTTAACTGCAAAAAGACATTTGAGTGTAAAGGTTGCTAAGTTAAACCAATATATATATTTTAAAAATATCTTGACGTCAAAACTTGGATCTAAGGTTACGTTGCTTTGGAAAGGAGGCTCTGCTTTTGTTACCACAGGAAGCAAGAGGCTATGGATTTGTTCCAAGCTAAAATGGATCAGATTTTATCAAACAAGACCTCCTGAACCTTACCAGAGGGTACCTATCAATAAAGGTTATAGTCGGTCTTCCCAGGACTTGACCATTATCTCAGATTATCTCAGGATCCCCATAAGATTGCCAGTGCCCCCAATCAGCAGGAAGTAGTATGAGAAGCTACACTCAAATTCAATATTGTTTATAAATGCTTATTTTTATTTAAATAGGGTTGATTATAAATGCAATCTTTTTCTACAGAAGAAAAGGGGATATTATAGATATGATAGGATAAAAGGGTAGATTATTGAATCTACTTTTAAAGAGCAACAATTTGTTTAAAATGTTTTACATTTCTATAGATTTTAGTTTTTTACTACAAATTTTAAAGATAATTTTGTTATACTGTACGTATGTTTCTACTCTTGTTTAAGCAGCTATTTATTATTTTTATGTTTATGCAGCTCATTTAAAATTATAATATATCATTAGGAAATACAGATTATTAATCATTTAGGATAATTAAACTTATGGTTATGTTAGTTAAGTTTTTTAGGTATATAAAGATATATTTCAGTTAGGTAGGTAATCTTCAAACACTTCAAAGATACAAAATATGGCATTTAAAATGTTTTAAATCCTCAGATTTTTCTGGACACATGTGCTCCTGACAGCACCACTTTACTTCAAAGACTAGGATGGGCATCAAAGACATTCCATAATGAGTTTATCTTCTTCTTGGCACAAAGTGGTTTGTTGGACAAAGAACTGCTCTTGCCTGGACCGCTTGACAGTATGTTGTATAGACTGGACAAACTGGACACAAAACAAAGAACTGCCAATCCTTGCCAAGAAATGGTAGGAAAGCTCTTTAGAAAATCCTGCTTCACAGATATGCTAAGTCTGTAGGCCAAAGATGATGCCCCCAACTTGCAGAGAAGCATCAGGTGATTGTCCAGGCAGCTGATTGTTTCTGCCATAACTCATATTTTTTGAAAGTTGCTTGTTTGTACTTCCTGTTTAACTAGGAAATATTATTTCCTTCTCAGGTCTCTGAGGGAGTTGAAGATTACATACTTATAGTTTTCCATGTTATGAAATTCAGAAAAGAAAGTCACCGAAATGTGTAAAGTTTTTAAGTTGGAAAGACATCAAAAGATACTTTTCAGATGGTAATACAAGTTAAGATAGAAAGTGAATTAGATACATTTTGGACTCACCAAAATAGGATAGATAATGGAATATTTTCTCTCAATTTGTCAAATGCAAATGGACTAGACACTGTTGATGTGTTTATTGCCTGTATGTATTATATATAGTTATTGTACTTATTGTATATAGTTTTTCTTATATTAGTTATAACTTTTTTATTTTTTATTTTAGACAAAAAATGGGGAAATGTGGTGATATATTGTGATTCCCAGTATATTGTGCACCCTAATAAAGCTTATCTGAGGATCAGAGGAAAAAGCCAGCCACTATATTGAACATAGATATCAGGCAACGGTAGCACACGTCTTTAATCCTCGCATTCAGGAGGCATAATTTATCTGGATCTCTGTGAGTTCAAGGCCACACTAGGAACAGAGCCAGGTATGGTGACCCACACCTTAAATTCCAACACTAGTTAACCATAAAGGTCTGGAGGTCTGTACAGACAGACAGGAAGTGATGTAGCTGGATGGAGAGAGAAAGTGTGATGACAGAACAGAAAGGCATATAGCCATGGGTATACAGGAAGTAGGTCTTTTGGGAGGCTGAGGAGTCAGTAAGGTGAGGTTGGTTGTTACTTTTTTTATTCCTCTCATCCCTCAGTTTTCACCCCAATATCTGGCTCCAAGTTTTTTATTAATAAGACCGTTTAGCAATTCATCTTACAGAGGCCTTTACAGCATCTGTATTAAACCTGTTCTATACAGTCGATCTTCCTGCTTCTCTGAGGCAAAATGGTCTAGAATATCCCTCAAACATTCTATGAATCCATTGAATTAAAATCTAATGGTAATTTTTATTTCTGGTTTCTTAGTTATTTCAATTTAAATGCTTATTTTAACCTTAAGTACTTGAGTTCTGTGATGAGGATTCATGAGTATTCTACCCTGTTATGTCTGTCTTACCTGTTAGTAAGTAAGAATGCTTAAATTACAATGTAGGATTCCATAGAATGAATTATGATAAGAACTTCCGCCGGGCAGTGGTGGCACACGCCTTTAATCCCAGCACTCGGAAGGCAGAGCCAGGCGGATCTCTGTGAGTTCAAGGCCAGCCTGGTCTACAGATCGAGATCCAGGACAGGCATAAAGACACACAGAGGAATCCCATCTTGAAAAAAAAACAAAAACAAAAAAATCTTCCAATATCATATAACCATTTATGCATAATGGAAAAAGAAACGAGTATGAATATTTGTAAATAGTCCATCAGCGTTCTTTGATTCACATGCTAATTTCTCTAGTTTTTTTTTCCTTTTTATTTATTCTTCTTTCCTCCATTACATCCCAACTGCATTTTCTCCCACCTCCACTCCTCCTAGTCTCTCCCACCTCCCCTCGCCCCCAGATCCACCTCTCCTCCATAAATCTTCAGAAAAGTGAAGGACTCCCAAGGATATTAACTGAACACAGCATAACAAGATGCAATAATACTAGGCAAAAACCCTCATATCAAGGCTGGACAAGGCAGCCCAGTAGGAGGAGAAGGGTACCAAGAGCAGGCAGAAAGAGGTGGAGACACCCGCACTCCCACTGTTAGGAGTCCCACAAAAACTTCAAGCTAAACAAGCATAACATATTTGCAGAGGACCTAGTGCAGACCCCACACAGGCTCTGTGATTGCCTCTTCAGTCTGTGTGAGCCCCTAGGAGCCCAGCTTGGTTGGTTCTGTGGGCCATGTTCTGCTGGAACCTTCAACCCTTCTGATTCCTACAGTCTTTTCTCAGTCTCATCCACCTGGTTCCCTGAGAGCGTTGCCTAATGTCTGGCTCTCATCAGCTGTCCAAGGAAGTGCCTCTGATGATAATTGAACTAGGAATCATTTCATTGACTTTTCTTTTTTTTTTTTTTTTTTTTTTTTGCCAGTCTTGTTTGATCCTACCCAGTTCTGGGCTATGTAGACAGTGGCAGGCATTGGTTGGCCACTCCCACAAGTTCTGACCCACCATTGTGCCAGCACATCCTGCAGCAGGCAAGGGCAGATTGTAGGTTGAAGGTTTCCTGACAGGGTTGGTGTCCCAGTCCTACCTCTGTATGACTGGCCTGGTTAAAGAAGATAGTCGGCTTTGTCTCCATATACTTTATGACTAGGACTTCTGTTTAATGATGGTTATGAACTGTCTAATACTGTCTAATACTGCGGCCGGTAGCATTGGTATTGGTGCTGGTGTTGGTGCTGGTGGTACTGGTGATGGTGTTGGGAGTGGTCATGGTAGTGGGAGTGGTCTGTGTATGCGCGTTGGTGTTGTCTGTAACTTGAAACTGTATATTTATGAACTTATCAGAATATTCATTTATGTTGATATAAATGTGTAAGTACAAATCTACAACAGGAAAAAAATTCTTTCTTCTGTATTTATAGGTAAATTCTATGATTACAACCAAATATTTCAGTTAATAAGACATCAAATATCCTGTAAGTAATATTAAATTGAAAACATACATACTAGTCTATTAAAATTGCTTTTTAAAGAAAATACATACAACCATGGCTTTCATTTGATTAGATATTTTAGGTGTCTATTGTTCTTATCAAACACCATGACCAAGAAAAACTTGGGCAGGAAAAAATTTCCTCTTAGAGGTTACATTACTTCACTGAATGATGTCATTGCAGAATCAAGGCAGAAGAAACCAAGCAGAAGCCATAGAAGAACACTGTTTACTGGCTTTCTTTCCATCACTTGCTCAGTGTGATTTGTATACAACACAAGGCCCCTGCTCAGAGTTGGAACCACTCACAGTGGGTTAGATCCTCCAATATCAGTCATTAAGGAGGAAAATGCCCCCACAGACTTGCTCACAGACCTATCTTACAGGGTTTCTTTCTTTTTCTTTCTTTTTTTTTTAGAAACGACACTAGCTCGTGCCAAGTTTATATAAAACTAACCAAGACAATTGTTAAAGCATCAGATTTTTCTACAGACTCTTGATTAAAATACTTTTTAGGACTCCAAATTGAGGAAGTAGTCCTCTGCCTACAGCAGGGTAGATGCTCTTATGTGTAACTCACAGTGGTTTTAACATATATAAACTCTATGCAAGCTTAAGTCAAACCAATTCTCAGAGTTCTTTTCAGAAAGACTCTCTTGTGCCAGGAAATTCAAGCATATTATCTATATTGATTTCTATCACATTCAAGATACGGAGTGTTATTTTAGAGCTATCCTGTTTGATCAGCACCAATTGTGGAGTGTGGTGATATTGTGTTTCCCAAAATATTGTGCACCCTAATAAACTTATCTGGGGTCAGAGAACAGAACAGCCACTAGATATAGAGGCCAGAAAATGGTGGTACACATGCCTTTAATCCTAGCATTCCAGAGGCAGAGATCTGCCTGGATCTCTGTGAGTTCAAAGCCACACTGGAAACAGCTAGGTGTGTTAACAAGAGCCTTTAATCCCAGGAAGTGATGGCAGGAAGCAGAAAGGTATTTAAGGTGTGAGGAAGAGGAACTAGAGCCTGGTTAAGCTTTTAGGCTTTTAGCAGCAGTTCAGCTGAGATTCATTCTGAATGAGGACTCAGAGACTTCCAGTCTGAGGAAACGAGATCAGCGGAGGAACTGTCAAGGTGAGGAAGCTGTGGCTCATTCTGCTTCTCTGATCTTCCAGCATTCACCCCTATAACTGGCTTCAAGTTTGTTTTTATTAATAATAACTTTTAAGATTCGTGCTACAGTGGAGGATGCCATATTTTCAAAAATATGTACATTTTGCATCTTTATCAAAAATCAGATGGCTGTAGGAGCAAGGGCTTATATGTAAATCAATTCTATTCCATTGATCATTGTGTCTGATTTTATGCCAATTCCATGTTTGTTTTGAATACTATAGCTCTGTAGTATAACTTGAAGTTTGGGACTGTGATACCTCCAGCAGATTTTTATTGTTGAAGATTGCTCTATCTAACCTAGGTCTTTTGTAGTTTCAGATGTAATGTAAGATTATTATTATTACTTTCTTATGTCTGTTAAGAATTGTGTTGAATTTCTGAGAATTACCTTAATTCTGTAGACTGCTTTCAGTAAGACGATCATTTTCAACCACTGCATGCACATGAGAGTTATTTCCATCTTCTAGTATCATGTTCAGTGTCTTCTTTAAATTTCATAAAAATTTCATCGCACAATTATATCGTTTCCTTTGTTAGATTTATACTGAGACAAAGCTACTTTCAACAGTGGCAAATGGAATGGGGTTTCTATCACCTTTATTAACGTCAGCACAGTGGTCTATACGTGCAAGTATATTTATGAGACTGTCAAGTTCAATAGCAAAGCAAATTTTCAATACAGAAAGCCTTTTATCATTGCAAAGTCTTTTTATAAGTCTTCTTTTATCTTGCAATAATTAGGCCTTGCTCACATCAGATAGTGTGATCCTAGTGCGGGGTATCTGAAGACTGTGCCTTTGTTTTGACAACCATGGAGATAGCTTGGCTCAGCTAAGGGTTGCAACCAAAGCATCATCACTACCATATCTTTATTGAAGATAACCACATTTTTAAGATGGACATAGATGATAGGTCTGTTGGTGCAAGCACACCTTTAATCCCAGAATTTAAGAGGCAGAGGCATATGGATCTTTGAAGTGTTAATCCAATGAGTCTTTATCAATAAAAAATTGGGAGTCAAACATCAGGGTAAGAACCTGAAAGATCAGAGAACAGGGAGTAGCTGCCTGTAACACAAATCTTAAATAGTCTTGCTAATGGAAAAATCCAGAGCCAGATATTTGGGTTAAAGCTGAAAGATGAGAGAGACAGAACAAGACAGAGCCAACCTCATCTTTCCAGCTCCTCATCCAATCCTGTTTCAGGAATCCTCAGACTGAAAGCCTCTGAGTCATTACCCCTCAGGGTCTCAGTTGAACTGCTCAAAAGGCTTCTTTCTAGTTCCTGGGCCTCATGCCACATAGACCTTTCTGCTTCCTGCCATCACTTCCTGGGATTAAAGGCATGTGTCCTTCCCAAGCAAAGACATGAAATCTCAAATCCTGGGATTAAAGATGTGTGCCACCACTGCCTGGCTGTAGCAGGGTCCTTGCTGTTGTTCCCTTTGGGGGTGGGGGCCAAGTAGGCTCCGAGTCAAACCACACACACTCCAAGAGAATGTCGAAACAACAAGCTCACTTTATTCAGGAAGAGGCAAGCCTTATATACCCTCCACCCAACCCTGGGGGGAGGTCTGATGAATATGCATCTGCTGGTATGACATGGCTGCTTCTCATTGGTCCAGGTCATCTCCAGATCATGTTTCAGCTGCTGTTGCT
>CABHPH010159432.1:0-40161 GCA_902168325.1 Peromyscus nudipes | reverse complement strand
AGTAAAGATGGCAGTGAGGTCATATGACATGTGCTGTGGGATGGTCTGTATGTCAAATTGCTCTGATTGATCAACAAATAAAACACTGATTGGCCAGTGGCTAGGCAGGAAGTATAGGCGGGACTAACAGAGAGAATTAAAAGAACAGGAAGGTGAAAGGAGACACAGCCAGCTGCCGCCAGGACAAGCAGCATGTAAAGATGCCAGTAAGCCACGAGCCACGTGGCAAGGTATAGATTTTTGGAAATGGATTAATTTAAGCTATAAGAACAGTTAGCAAGAAGCCTGCCATGGCCATACAGTTTGTAAGCAATATAAGTCTCTGCGTTTACTTGGTTGGGTCTGAGCGGCTGTGAGACTGGCAGGTGACAGAGATTTGTCCTGATTGTGGGCCAGGCAGAAAAACTCTTGCTACAAATATATATATTATACTATCATTTTTCTTTCTGTCATCCCTTGGGGAAGGAGTTTCAGAAGCTATTCAGGTTGTTGCCAACTTTTCATTATTGTTCATACTCTACAAAACTGAAGGAAACTTAGAAGCAGAAATCAGAGGCCAAATTAAACACAAATCTCAGAAAAGTTGGCACCTTAAGACACATACACAGTATAAAAAAAATCATTGCAATGTTCCAAGTGTTTATCAGACAGTCCCACGAGGAGGAGTCCATAGACATAAGGTTTCCGGTCGATAAATTTTACAGCTATTTCTTTGCCTTGTTTCTTGGTTTTTATTTCAATTGTAATCTAGATGAGTTTTATCATATTAAGACAAATTTTATATTTTGCAGTGACTGGTTTCAATTAAAGGATATTTTCATGGAATAAGATTTTACTTTCATAGCCAGTATTTCACAAGTTGAAAAAGCACATGCTAATGAGGTTTGAGGAATCTCTAGTCTTAAAAAGACCTGAGTATAACCAAATTTTGAAAGTACTGATTCATATATAAATATATATTTCAAGGTATTATTGGTCCACTTAACTAGAAGTACCAGTGATTCATTTAAACTCTAAAATAACTGTAAGGTTTGCCCCTCAGTGATGCAGAACTCAGAATATACTAGTTTTCTTCACCTAATGGTCTCTGATAGACTTAGTCATTCTTTTCTGAGTTTACTGTTTTTTGATGCTAGGTAATTTTCTTCAACAGCCCACCAGTCTCTATTCGTTCAGCTAAGACAAGCTTAACACAGTGCTGAGGAGATGGCTCAGGGGTAAAGAACACTTCCTGTTCCTCTAGATGATCAAGGTTTGGTTCCTAGCACCCATGTAGTGGCTCACAACCATTGGTAACACCAGTTCTAGACATCTTATGCTCTATTTTGGCCTCCACACACTTTATACATCTCATACACTGATAAATATGCAGGAAGAAATCCATACACTTAAAATAAAAATAAACCTTAAAAAAAGAAAAGTTTAACTATTGGTTGAATTGTTTATTAGAAAGCATGTGAATTTGTTAATCACTAAAATACTAGACTTCTTGATTCTGTATATGTATGATATATATGTACATATACATATATATGTATATATATTATATATATGCACACATATGACCATGTGTGTATCTATACATGTGGTGACCAGGAATCACCACTGGGCATCTTCTATTACTCTGCAACTTCTGTGGTGATACAGGGTCTCTCACGGAACCTGGAGCTAACCCATTCAGTAAGACTAGGACCCTCCTATCTCCATTTCCTCAACACTAGGCTTGTAGACATATGCTTCTGCTCCAAGCTTTGTACATGGGTGCCAAAAATTGAACTCAGATCCTCCTGTCTGTGCAGCAACACCCTCCGAACTGAGCTATATCACTAGCCAAGGAATTTCTAATTTTAAAAACTCCTTATTGTACTTCATAATGATTTTTATAATTTTGATTTAGCAAGCAAATCACTTGACTGTATTACTTTATTAGAATCCTTGCAAAAACTAAAATTAGCAAAGCTAGTTGAATACTGATGCTATTTTCTCCTCTCTCTTGACTTCTTGTAGAGATGGTTATTATCATGGTTGCTTGTAATGAAGCAACAAGAATATTCTGAAGCTTCAAACTTTAATAGAACTCTGGAAAAATGGGATCTGGAAATTCTAGAGGCAAAGAGGATCCTGTGCTTGTTTTCATGCACACTTACAGAGGACAAGTAGCCAATCCAGTGTAAAACAAAACAAAGCAGAAAAAGACAATGTATTATGGAGATCCCCGATCTCACTGAGGCAACAGTCATGTTGAGCAGGACTCACCCTTTTCTGAATTTCCTGATAACACATATACACCTTTGATAATCTGCAAGAGCATCGAGCATCACTCCCTTTCCACCATGCCTCACAGGCCACAGTTGAAGGTGGCAAGGGCAGATAATTGAATTAAATACAGTGGCTGAACAAGGAAACTATGCTCCTGTCTCAAATAGGGACTGCTTCTGGTAGAACTTGGAGGAACTTTCCCTTTCAAGTTAGCCTGACCTTGACTTGCCACTTGTGGGAAATAGCTGAAGTTGCCTTTTGTAACTGAGTTAAGATACAGAGAGAAAATCTGCCTTGGAGATTAAAAGACGTCGTCTTATCTTTCTTTCAATGTCGGTTCTGATTCTATCCATGCCCTCCTCACAGAGAGGACAATCGTTGTCTATTTACTTGGCTGAGTTACCTCCATGGATACCTTTCTAATTAGGTTGTTGAAATATAGCAATATAATGAAAGTGGATCTCCATACTCTCTATATGGGAACTCGTGGTACAAATAACACAAAGCTAGATCTTGTCCATTCCTTTACTGGGAGCATGTTTTGCTTGAGTATGGCCTTCCTCATTCCTTAAAAGAGGAAAAATTAACTGAATTCAATACATAAAACTTGGAGAATGTGCTGTATGAAGAAATGGACATGAACTGAGTGGTGTTAACAATAGCAATGTCTGCTGAGGAAGCAGGAGAGGTGGCATGCTAAAAGAATTGGCCACCAATCTGGGCAGGCTCTGTGACTCCCATTCAAGGGGAGGACTGAAAGAACAACATTCTCTCAGAACTTCCTAGCCCTTAAATATGCTTAATTTTCACATTATTTCCTCCTCTCCCCCAGAAAAACACAGACAACACCTCTGCTTCCCATTGTATTCTGATTTCCCCCTCTCTTGCACCTTTATAGGAATTACACTAATGAGGTGCCTCCTGTCTATCACCTTTTCTTTTGCCTAAGGCATCACAAATCTTCCATTGTAAACTATATTCACACTTGTATATTAAGGTACCCTCAAGCTTTCACCATACAATGTACCTTTCTTTCACACACAAGGCATTTCAAAAGCAGTCTCTTACTATACTGCTTTCTTCCACCTTCTGCAGTTAAAAATGCTCAGCATTCACTGTGATCTGTGCTCATTGAGGCCACTCTGCCTTTTCAATATGACAGACGCTCTGACATTCTTATTAGCCTTCCAGGCAGCTTGGGTGCCATTCAGGAGCGGGGCTTTTGGAATCTGCTTCTTCAGACTCATCCATCGTCTTTTCTGATGGCTGTGTGGACACCCGCATCATACTATCTGTACTTTCACTTTTTTTGTTTGTTAGTTGGTTTTAGGTATTTTTGTTTGTTGTTTGTTTAGTTGGTTTTACTTAATAAGTTATAATAGTAGCAACATCTTAAGAACTATTAAGTGAATTAAGTGAGTTAATACACATAAAGCAAATATCAAAATGCCTGCTACTCGATTCGCACAGCCATTATTGGACATCCCCAATAGAGTTTGACATGGACGACCACCTCCTCTAAGTTGAAATAATCTTTCTCTTCTAGACTATTTCCTTGTTCAAGTATTGAGCTCACTTCTCTGCTACCTGATTATTCTCCATTTCATCTATTTCCATTAATCTATGGTTTTATGCATATCTCCCTCGTAAAACTACTTATTTTCTAGGAATAATTTTATCCTTTTTAATGCAATTGTCAAAGTGCACATTTTCTGTAGCCAAAATTATTTTCTATACTGCATTAATCCCCATGAATATCCTTACAAGCTCTGGATGTTTTAGAAACATCATCAACTGTACCACTCCTATATTATTTCCTTTATCAATGAATCATTTCACCGTTTTCTAAAACTGAAAGAAGAGACTACTTTATACCCCATGGATTCTTTCAGAGGATCTGATGGCATGAGCACATTCTCCCTTTCAGCACCGTCCTCTGCAGTTTTGTCCTCATTTGAATCTAGTTAATGGCTTGTCAATTTTCTAACTGCTCTTGTTTGTTCTCTTTTATCCACTCTCCCCTCTCTTTCACATCTGTTAATTCTGAAGCATAGCACTTCCCAGGGCTTCCCACATAACACTCTTTCAAAAACACCAAACCATCACCTTCAAGATGACCTCAGAGTGATACACAGCCTCCCCTCAATGTCCAGTTTACTGTCCTGACTTTCTCTGCCCTGAAACTACTCTATATTTAAGTTCTTTAATTCCCCTGATTTTATTCAAATAAAAAGACAAATGAAATTATCTAAAAGTACAGCCAAGCAGATATGTGCTTAGGAATTATATTAGTATTCCCTTAGATGTAAACATGTTGAGGGACATGATTAACTTATAACTTATTCAACTTATTTCAGATTTGGATATCAAATCTAGGAATCCACCAGGACATGGCAAGGGACACCAGTGGGGATTCTGTCAGAATATTTTGTTTAGCTGTACATTGGAGTTATCCAAGCCTATTTTTAAGTGTATCTATGGACAGAGCTCATCCCAGGTCAAATAAACCAGAAACTCTGAGACCAGGTATAGCATACTAACAGAGCACTCTTCTAACAGTATGAGGCCCTGGGTTTAATAACCATCACTAGAAAATACATAGAGCACTGGTGGAGTATATTTTATAGCTTCTTAAATAATTCTCATGGTTATAAGGGTTAAAAATCACCTACCTACTCTAATCTTCAGTTTTTTAGATGAGTGATTAGAAAAAATTCCATTCCATTTCCCTATACAGCTTTTCTCTCAGAAAACAAAAATACTGAACTTAGAAATGTATCTCATCTATAAGAAACAGCAAAAACCAATATAACCGAAGGCATATGAGACAAAGGATTAATTCTGTATGGAAAGGATGTCCATGTATTTTAGTATTCTGACTAGGACATTTTAGATTCCTTGAGGCAAGAAAAATCCACTCTTTATTGTCTTAATAATACCAAGAATAGTGATTACTACATAGCAGGTGTTTATTAAAAACCTATCAGAAAGAGGCTTGATGATATGGGTGCTTGATGCCTATCCTGCTAACCTGAGTTTGATCCCTGGGACCCACATGGTAGAAAGAGAGAAAAAACTCTTGCAGGTTGTCATTTGATATCCATATGCATGTGTACGACCGACAGACACACACACACACACACACACACACACACACACACACACACACTGAAATAAGTGAAAATAAAATTATCAGGATGAATTGGTGAATGAAAGTTCATTAGACCTTAAAAGAACATCCCAGGATGCTATAAAATATTGACATTCTTTTAGAAGCTCTCATTTAAAAAACTATGAATTCTTCATACAGATTGAAGAGTAAACTCTCTATGTTTCTATTTCTGAGTTAGTGGAAACAGATGGTGACTGTTCTTCATCTCCTTTCAGGAGTGGACTAATATTAACAGTTGGATACCAAAATAGATTTTCTTCAGAAAGGAAAATATCCCATTTGGGGCCTATGTTTCATTTTTCAATGGGATTCAGAAAAGTAAATGATACATTATCTTTGACTGCTGTGTTAAGATATCTATGGAAGGCAAATTAATTTGGAAATATTTTAAATGGTTATTATGGACTAACTTGTATTCCCTATATTATCCATACATTGAGTCCTTAGTAATTATATGACTATATTTGCAACAGTTCTTTGAAGGAATTAATCAAGGTTACAGGAATGGGGTTCTAGTCCAATAGAACTGATGTCTTTACAGGAACTTTACAGGAGTAGACATGAGAGGCTACACTTCCCACCATGTGAGAATTCTGGAAAAGGAAGGCTAGCCACAGCCAAGAAGGGCACCCTCACAGGAAAACTAGCTCTGCTGTCATCTTGAACTTGGACTGTCATCCTACAGAATGGTGAAAAGGTAAATGCTGGTTTCTAGTCTAGGCTGTTAAAATAGATCAGTATGAAGATAGATCTTCATCAGCATTAACAATGATGGCTAACAAGAAACAAAAGGTTGATATTAAAATTACAAGGCTCTTTCTCCCCAACCCCTAGAAATCATTCTTGCATAAAGCATGTTATTGTATAGAAATATAGCAAACAAAATTCGCTACAAACAAAGATACTTGCCCACTTTTCAAATACTGAGATAGATGTGTGGAGAATTTTGTGTGTTATCCCTGACAAAATACAGTTTAACAAAACATTACTATGAGTCAGTCATACTTTCAAAAGGTTAAAGTTGAGGATCAAAGACACAATATAATTTCTTCACAGTGGCCTTGGGTTTCCCACCACAGTCATTTTGTTTTAAAATGAAAACTGAAAAATAAAAATTAGCAATTTACATTGTAAGTGGAAAATGACAAGGGGAATTATTGGATCATCAGGATTCTTGCAGCGTGGACTCGGATAACACTCTTACTGTTTACTCTCATGTATTCTCAAAGGCTCACTGCAGTAGATTTTACAGGCCACCCTGTGGCTTTTCAAGAAAAATAATCATTCTTTTCCTTATAAATTCATTTTAGCAGCACTTGTGTTTTGATTTGCTTCAAGTCCTCTGACACTTATTAACATTCAGAGTGGTTCAAGGCAGCCTCATGCTAATGCACCTCCTTCAGCCAACATATCACACATTTGCTGTTTGACAATCAACATTTCATTAATAGTGTGCTAAAGCTGGAATGAACCTTAATAAGGACCTGTTTCACCTCCCAGCTCCTGCCCAGCCATTCTGGAACACAAGAAAGGCTCAGGTGCGTTGACTTTCAGGACCTGATGCAACCTGCATGAACAACCAGAGGAGATTTTCTTTATTTCCATCACTGTCCACTTTCTGATCTTAATAACAATGGATGGAATAAAGTCTCAACCTGTTGGAAAACTTGTCTCAGGCCTATTCCAAGTTGGATATGTTTTGAAGTTGTAAATACTTTTTAAACCACTATATATATGCATATATGTATGTAGTAGATGCAATATATATTATATATTATAACATATACAATGTATTCTTCAGAGGGTAAAATATTATTATTAAAAATACATTGGTGAAGCTGGCAGATGGTCTAGTGAGTAAGAGTGTTTATTGTGAAGGCCTGAGGACTTGAATTTGAATCCCTAGTACTCACTTAAAAAGCTGGGCATGATTGCTCATGTCTGTAAACCTAGCATTGAGGGTGGACACAGACAAGCTCTGGGCACTCCCTAACCAGCAAGCCATAAATGATGAGCTTCCAATTCATTAAGAGACCTTTTTTTTTTTCCAAAGTACATTTTCTTTTTTTTTTAATTAAGAAAAAAAATCATTCTTTTTACATACCAAAGAACCTCCTCTTCCCTCTTCCTGCCCCCTCAGCCTTGTCCTCCCAACCCACCCCCAAATTTCCTCCTACAAGAAGGTAAGTCTTCCCCCGTGGGGAGGTACATTTAGTAGAGGCAGGTCCAAATACCTCCCCCTGCCTCAAGGGTATGTGAGGTGTTCCATCATAGAAGTGGGCTCCAAAAGGCCTGCTCATGTACCAAGGATGGACTCTGATCCTACTGCCAGGGGGCCCCCATAGCAGATCATGCTATACAACTGTTTCACTATGCAGAGGACCTAGTCCAGTCTCATACAGGCTCCACAGCTGTTGATCTAAATTTCATGAGTTCCCACTAGTTTGGTTTGGTTGTCTCTGTAGGTTTTCCAATCATGATTTTGATGCCCCTGGCTCACATAATCCCTCTTTTCTTTCCTCAACTGGATTCCTGGAACTCGGCCTGGTGCCTGGCTATGGATCTCTGCATCTGCTTCCATCAGTTACTGGAGAAAGGCTCTATAATGACAGTTAGAGTATCCACCGATCTGATTACTGGCGTAAGCCAGTTCAGGCACCCTCTCCACCACTGCTAGTAGTCTAAGCTGGGGTCATCCTGTAGGAAGTAGTCTTGAACACATTGGCACAGGAGACCACTACCTAAATATAACACCAGTAGCACAGATACTGAGAGCAATAATTAATAAATGGGACCTCCTGAAACTGGGAAACTTATGTAAGGCAAAGAACACAGTAAATAGGACAAAATGACAGCCTACAGAATGGGAAAATATCTTTACCGACCCCACATCTGACAGAGGGCTGATCTCCAAAATATATAAAGAATTCAAGAAACTAGACATCAAAATACCAAACAATACAATTTAAAAATGTGCTACAGAGCTAAACAGAGAATTCTCAACAGAAGAATCTCAAATGGCTGAAAGACATTTAAGGAATTGCTCAACATCCTTAGTTATCAGGGAAATGCAAATCAAAATGACTCTGAGATACCATCTTACACTTGTCAAAATGGCTAAGATCAAAAACACTGATAACAGCTTATGTTGGAGAGGATGTGGAGCAAGGGGAACACTCCTTCACTGTTGGTGAGAGTGCAAACTTATACAGCCACTTTGGAAATCAGTATGGCAGCTTCTCAGAAAACTGGGAATCAATCTTCCTCAAGACCCAGCTCTACCACTCTTGGGCATATACCCAAGGGATGCTCAATCATACCACAAGGACACATGCTCAACTTTGTTCATAGAAGCATTATTCATAGTAGCCAGAACCTGGAAGAGACCCTTTTTACAAGGCAGTTACAGAGTGACAGAGGAAATCATCTGATGCCACCTTCTGACTGACTGCCATATCTGTGTACACAGGGCACACATGTTCATTCAACACATACATGAACTATGCATAATGCATAACACACACATAAATGCATTGGCTTAAAAGTATTAAAAACAACATTTTTCTGTCTTTTGTACCTATTTTACTTATTTATAATTAAACACTCTTATTCCTGTACATGAGTGGACAAAACTAAACACCAAATATTTTTTTTTCAGTATGTCTTCTTCTATCCACAAAAAGAATTAATTGATATACTTTCATTAATTAACAGAAATGAAAAATAAACAAGCCTCAATTTAAAATTTATTGTTTCAAGAACGAAATCATAGAAATCTAATCTATACCCTGTCTGGTAACCCCAGCCTTTGAGTCTCACACAATTACTCTTTATGCCTCCTAGGGATTTTTCCTGTAAAATGATAAAGGTGGCCAGCTTTCAAATGAAGTAAGTTGGCCCATACACAATCAAAAAGTCCCTGTAGATGTTCTGATATCCCTATGTATGAAGTGAGTATAGGAGGAAGAGAAATCCCACATTGTAGGCTAGACAGGTATTAAGAGTAGATTGAGCCGGGCGTTGGTGGCGCATGCCTTTAATCCCAGCACTTGGGAGGCAGAGGCAGGCAGATCTCTGTGAGTTCGAGGCCAGCCTGGGCTACCAAGTGAGCTCCAGGAAAGGCACAAAGCTACACAGAGAAACCCTGTCTCGAAAAACAAAAACAAAAACAAAAAAAAAGGAGTAGATTGGACATGCTCAACTATGTTCATAGTAGCATTATTTGTAATAGCCAGAACCTGGAAACAACCTAGATGCCCTTCAACTGAAGAATAGATAAATAAAATGTGGTACATATATACAATGGAGTACTACTCAGCAGAGAAAAACAATGATATCCTGAGGTTTGCAGGCAAATGGATGGAACTAGAAAATATCATCCCAAGTGAGGTAACCCAGACTCAGAAAGACAAACATGGTATGTACTCACTCATAGGTGGATAGTAGATGTAAAGCAAAGGATAACCAGACTGCAACTCACAACTCCAGGGAGGATACCCAGTAAAGAGGACCCTAAGAAAGACACAGGGATTGCCCCAGGACAGAGAAATGGATGAGATCTACATGAGCAAACTGGGGATGAGGGGGGTAATGGAGGGCAAGGGTTGGGGGAAAGAGAGCTTAGGGGAGTGGGAGGTTCCAGCTGGATCAGGAACAGAGTGGGAGAACAAGGAAAGAGATACCATGATAAATGAAGACCCATGGGAATAGGAAGAAGCAGAGTGCTAGAGAGGTCCCCAGAAATCCACAAAGATACCTCAAAAATAGACTACTGGCAATGGTCAAGAGAAAGCCCCAAATGACCTACTCTGGTGATCAGATGGCTGAACACCCTAACTGTCATGATAAAACTCTCATCCAGTGACTGATGGAAGCAGATGCAGAGATCCACTGCCAAGCTCCAGGTGGAGCTCCAGTGTTCCAATAGGCGCGAGAGAGGAGGGATTATATGAGCAAGAGATATGGAGACCATGATTGGAAAAAGCACAGGGACAATTAACCAAACTAGTGGAAACACATGAACTATGAGCCAATGATTGAGGAGTCCCCATGGAACTGGACCAGGTTGTAGCATGAATCTTAAATGGTCTTATCCATAAGAACAAACCTGTAGCCAGGTATTGGGGTGAAGCTGGAAGATAAACATTGGGCACCACCAGGCCCTCTGGATAAGTGAGACAGTTGATTAGCTTGAATTGTTTAGGATGACCCCAGGCAGTGGAACTGGGGCCTGTCCTTGGTGCATGGCCTGGCTTTTTGGAACCTAGGGTCTATGCTGAGACACTTTGCTCAGCCTTGAGGGGGAGGGGACTGGACCTGCCTCAACTGAATCTACCAGGCTGAGCTAACTCCCCAGGGGAGATCTTGCCTTGGAGGAGGTAGGAATGGGGGGCAGATTAGGGGGGAAGGCTGGGGGGTGGGAGGAGGGAGGATAGGGGAATCCATGGCTGATATGTAAAATTAAATTAATTATAAATAAAAATATCTATATAAAAAAGAATAGGTTGGAATACTGACAATGAAAAATAGAAAGATGAAGGTTTTATTAGGGAGCAAAAGTTCAGATAGAAAAAAAAAACACTCCTTGCCAGGATACATATAATAGTTAGTGTTCATTCTGAGCTCAAGAACTATCAACACTGATTTTAAAACACACATATTAGAATTTTAAATGTTCACCACTTACATTACTTTGAATATTAGGATATGGTTGGATTTTTGTATGTATTTATTTATTTATTTATTTATTTATTTATTTATTTATTTATTTATTTATTTATTAAGATATAGTCTTGATATGTTTCCCAAGAGCATCTGAAACTTGCTATGTAGCCAAGGCTAGTTTTTTTTTTCTTTCTCAATAATGTTTTTTCTTTACTCTTTGAGAATTTTCATATTATATTTTGATCATATTTCTTTCCCCCACCTCTTCATATGTCCTCCCCCATCTTCCCTGCCCAAGCCCCCCTCAACAAAAACAAACAACAAAGATAAAGGAGTCCAATTTGTATTGGCAAACTACTTACTATGCCCTGGATTTTGGGTGATATACCCATTGTTGCTTCATTGCAGTAAACTGATTTTTCCAAAGTGTTTTTTTTTTTTTATTTTTTATTTTTTATTTATTTATTTTTTTTTTTTTGCTAGGATAGGAATTGATTCCATGCTGTGAGTTTTCATTTGGTTCAGCCTTGTGCAGATATCGTGCATGCTGTTATAGTTTCTGTGTGTTCATATGTGCATCATCTCCATTGAGTCTGAAAAACACTGTTTTTTTTTTTTGAAGTCATCTACCACTTCTGACTCTTACAATCTTGCTGTACCCCTCTTTTGCATAGATACAGGAGCCTTGAGGAGATGAGTGTGATATAGAAACTCCATTAATAAGCATTTTAAAGTCTCTTATTCTCTGCATGTTTTCCATTGTGGATGTTTATGTTAATTATCAACTACTTCAAGAAGTTTCTCAGATCCCAGGCAAGTTTTAAATTTGTGATCCTCTTGCCACAACCCACTAATTGCTAGAGTTACAAGTGTGCTCCATCTTCCCTGGATTCAACTTAAATATTTGATGGTACCTTTCATTAAAAATATTAAACATTGATAATTTGAGAGTTTTAAAAATGTGTTACTCTAAAGTCTCTTCTGTGAAGTGTGTTAGATCTAATACCCACATAAAGAAAGACAAAACCAAAGACACACAATGCATCTACTTACTATTCATCTACACACTCAGCCAGCATTTATTAAGTGACTACTAAGATCCAGTGGTGAGTTAGCAATAAACCCTCTAAATGGCCATGCAGAATGTTAATGTTACATGTGCTCTCTTCTGCATTGGCAATAAATCCATTTTTCTGTGTCTTATTTCTATTTTTCATTCCAATTGCAATGGCTACATACTGCACAGCTCAGTGCTTACACATAATGTGATATATCACAGGGAACCATCTAAAACTACATGCAGTGGTGTGAATGAGGCTAGTGCCAGGCAGCCATGGAAACAGACTTAATATTGAGAACCAAACAAATAACATCTTCTTTCCAACAGCATCAAGTAGAAGAGAGAACAGAATGCAGCTGCTCCAGGTGTCCTCAAGCAAGAAGCAGTGTGCTCATAGCAGTGAGGCTAGAGGAAAACAGGATGAGGTTGACCCAACTTCCACAGTGCTTCACATTTTTAGCTCGGTATTCATACGTGTGCGTCTGCTAATAAATCCATATGCATTATAAACATATCCATCTTGACATGAGTATATAAGTAGACTGAAAACTCTACTGTGACTAGTTTTAAAATATGAGAATAATATTTAGGTATCCATATGTGTCCTATGTCCTTTCGGGAAGAATATGAATCCTGTGGAGAGCTAATCACACACACACACACACACACACACACACACACACACACACACACACACACACACCTTCTCCCTTTTTTTCCGTATGGAGCTGACTTTTCTAAAGTTTGTTTTATTTTGCAGTGTAGCCATGATTGAAGGCTAATGAGAGTTTTCACTTATTTATCTCATGCTAATGACATTTTAATTAGTGCCATGTTCCATAAACCCACCTCAAGGCAAATTTTAAGGGAAAATCATTTTTAAATAACATTTAATAAATATGATTAATAAGCTTTGACTTAAAAAATGTCACTCATGCTGTTACTCTACATCATGATTTGAAGGAAAGTAAAAATGTTCCTCTAATCTTACAGCGTCTCTGCAGACACCCACCTGGTTGATTGTGTCTGGCCTATGAGCATGATTTGTTTCCTTCATGTTCAAATACTCTCGTTATAGATCTGTACCAAACACATGGCATACAAAGGGCAATGTGTCACTTTCAATTAGCTATCAGCACTTTCATGATACTTTTTTCTGAGGTCACCCTCTATCAGGGTCAGAGGGCAACAATGGGTTCTGACCCCCTGGGGAGTCCAGGCAGCTTCAGAGCATGGGATGAATGAGAAAGTCATGGTGGAATGTTAAAATTTGTGGGATAGGAGGACTTCATGCTTAGGAAGCATTTGGGAACAAGAGAAGGAAAATGTGCTGTACTTCTAATCAATCATCCCTGCTAGAAATCAGCATGAGCGGCTGGCTAGACTTCTCTCTGTTGGCTGATTTTCATAAGAGGTCTAAGACACGATACTACATAATGGAAGAGGAAGAAGGTGGCAGTGACAGAGGGATTAAAAAACAGATTATGATACTTTCCCATATCCTATAAAACTGAGTCCTCTTTCCAGCCCTTTGTACTCCCTTTTAAGCCTGTTACTCCCTTGGAAGGAAGTTAAGGAAGGAAGGAGTGTGTGTGCGTGCGTGTGTGTGTGTGTGTGTGTGTGTGTGTGTGTGTGCGTGTGTGCGTGTGTGTGTGCGTGTGTGTGTGTGTGTGTGTGTGTGTGTACCTCTCTTTAAAGAGCACAACAGTATTGACCATCTTGCACCCTTAGAAAGGATGCTCATACTCTCCTCTGAAGACATTATACCGCTCTGAGACCAAGCCCACTAACAGGAATCACAGGGAATTAGAAATCTCTTGCTAAGCAGTCCCAGTCCCAGTGGTGCTGAGCAAGCTAATTTTCTGGGCCCACTTCATAATGTTCAATTGGTAGTAAGGGAGCCACAAAGCAGTAAGCTCTGATATGATGACTAATCAATCAGAATTTGAAAGCTCATGCACAGGGCATTCTGGGAAAATTCAGTGAGGCTTTGGAAGCTCTGCTAAAGCAAAAGCAAAAGGCCAAGGCAAACCTCTGTTTCTTTTCCCTCCGGCTCCAACAGCTGTCATCTGTCTCAGAGTGCCAGTGGAATGTTTTGTCTAAGTAAAAGTCTCATTTGCATACTACAGAAAGTGGTGGGAAATCAGTGAATAAACAAATATACCATCAATTCCGAGCAAATAATTATGCTCCTTTCTATTCCCCCAAGTTTCAATTCAAAGGAACTAGTTCTAGAAGCTAGGGTTTTAATGACTCTGTGTAGAGGGAATGTCCTGATCTTTCTCCACACAGCCATGCACGGCTGCTGTAACTTTTTCTAATGATACCCCAAGCTCCACTCATTACCAACTAAATAGAAATAACTCTACTGGGGCTTCAAAGAGGATTTGGTTATCCACCATGGATTATCCAAAAGCACTGGCCACAGCAAATCCAAAGAGATGCTTTATTAATACAATGGCAAGTAACTCATCCCGCCAATGCTCTGTGTGTAATTGCTTTTCATTTATATACTTTATCTGAAAGGTGAAATTAAATTTCTCACACTATTTCAGTAGATAGTGTTCTTTTGGCTGTCCTCAAACATTAAAAGTTTTCAAAAAGGCACATATTCCAATTATTCACTCTGCAGTCTAAGCAATGTTTTATAAATTAATTTATAATTGATTTAATGTTAGAAAATAAATTATTGAAGAGTAATAGGATATGATGTGTGGGGGAGGCAGGTGATCAAGAAAACCAGTAAAACATGAAAATAAAGAAGAGAAGAGAGAAACTGAACAGTTGAAAAGTCAGTTGACAGGCACCTCTTAGGACTGCCAGAGTTAGTGAGTAGGGACGCAGAACTCCTGCTCAGTTGGAGTTTGGATATACAGCACAAATTTTTACATAATGTAGGTAAATGGGTTTATTTTAAAAATTTACCCATCTTTACCTAATATTCAAATTTTCTTCATTAAGATTAAAGTTAATATGTGTAACAGAAGTTGTCCAATATTTTGCTTCACAGTGCTGGTTCAACATGACTGACCTTATTCTATTGAATTTAGTAAGAACAGGTGTCATGTCACAAATTAATGAAAGTTTATTTTTTTAATTATAAAATAATTCGAGTGCATCACCAAACTTTAGTTCCTATAACTGATAAGATGACAGGTGAGGAATATGTGCGGAGGCGTTTCCTAAAGTCTTTGCTGTTGGGTGAAGGGGAATCACAGGAAAATACTTAGCAAAGGACAGTGGGTCTTCTGAGACATAAAAGATGAAAGGCAGGAACCAATAGTAGGAGGCAGAGAGGCATGGCTGATCTCAGACGCAGCTGCTTCATCCCCACTCACCCAGAGCCAAGCCCTTTGACAAGTCCCTCTGCTGTCTGAGTGTCTTTTCAAGCATGCATCCCCTTTCTGTGTAATCCTCTTCTTTAGTCTCTGATGCACTCACTACAATTCATCCTTCAACACTCACACTGCTTTAAAAAAAAAAAAGACTGGCCATTTTCACAGTGACATGAACTCTTTTACTTTCTCACTCTAATAACTTCTACTGTAATGCTTTAACCCTTTCATTAAAATTACCTTAAATAGCACAGCTTAGGCGGCTGCTAGAGACCCAAACATTTCTCTAATTAGTATTTACAATACAAACAGTTTTCCCAATTATTGGACTAGTATACATGGCTAATAAGTGCTAAATAAATATAATGAATGCCTCCCACAAACCTATTTATTCTGTTTATATTGGTGACAATAGGTACAAATGGGGAGATTTCACGAATCTAATTACTATCAAACAAAGTAAAATTTGAGACCTAATTAAACTCTAGGTTTTGATGCATTAAATAGCTCTGCAAACATGCAGTTGCATATGGCACCATCATGATCTACACAACACGATTAAGTTTCTACTTTCTTAATATGGTTAGAAAATTGCCCTAAACTGCTTTTGAAACCCATCTCTTATATTTCATTATCTGTTTTTAACTTAAGACAGAGACTTCTGTCATCTTCAAATAAATATAAATATATATAATTTTTGAAGTTATAGGGAAGTAAGAAAAATGAAGGCAAAAACTTACTTAGAAAATAAAAGTAGAAAGTTAAGCAGTAAATTCAAGACAGTGTGTAGATGCATCAGAAGTTAAAAGGGCCACTACTTAGAAAAATAGGGACATTAAACAAAGACAAAGTATTTTAAAACACAATGAACAAATTAAATACATATCTAGGACAAAAGTATGTGCATATTATACATTTGGATGTCTAGGCATAGAAGAATCTCTTACCATTTTGGTCAAGACCTTGTTATTAAGGAAACTACCCACTAGTCAAGCAAGTAACACTGAGAACCATAGTCAACCACATTCTGCTACCACCACCTCAAGGAATAATCTATAGAGAACTTCAGACTAGATTGGCTACATATAAAAACAAGGCCATGAAGGGACACAAACAGATTTCCATGGGGGAAAAAATGAGCTACCAAAACTGGGCCTGGAACCTGTTCTTTATTGAACACACTTGTCTAGAGAGCTAAATAATAAATTATGCATTTTCTTATCCACATTATCTGGATTATTAGAGTCAGTGATCCAAACCAGAAAAATATGGAATTCTGGACTGGGGAAAAAATGACTTAACCACTTTCCAAAGGATTTGGGAATCCTGTGTCTGAGAGTCCCTCCTTATCCAACCATTACCCTGCATGGTGGGCCAACTCACTGGAAGAACATAACTATGAAACATCAAAACACAAAGAAGCCATGAACATTCTCAACTGGGTTGACTGTTCTCTTATGCAATAGGTACATTTCACCTGTCAGTGACTTAGATTTAAAAAGGAAAACTGATATCTGATCTTGACACAGCTAAGGCCTAGAACCCTAGAGGAGAGATGTCCTGAATCAGATGTACCCATGCAGGATGCCACCATGTAAGGAGTGGAGAACAGCTCCAACGTCCCCTTCTTTGCTATGTATCTTCAATTACTGGTGCTTACAATTGGGTGAATCATATAGGTACCAGCTACCCAGAGAGCCTATGTGATACAGGACATAGGATCCAGGCTCCTGGGTCACGCTACAGAGCATGGAAAAGAGAGTTGTGGTTTGGGGTTGGATATAATAGGAACAATGGAGATTATACAGGCCATTGGCCAGTTTTCTAATATATGGAATGCTTAAAAAATTCAGAAACACCACAAAGTATGTTCTCTTGAGTGTTGTAAAGCATAAATAAAGTAGCTCCCTTTCTGCTACTTGTTCTTAGAAAGTGAATCATTCAAGTTGTCAGAGTACATAAGTTCCATCTCTTTATTCACGGACATGGAATAGGCTCTCTCACTCAAACAACTTTTTTTTTTTTTTGCTTCAGGGCAAATCTTGGCTTGAAAACAGCAAGGGAAAAAGTTTCACTAGAATTGTTCATTTACAGTGAGAGACAATATATGGATTATTTTTTAAGAAGAATTCCTTGCAGCACATCTCAGGTGTGTTTAAGATTGTTCGCAATGGAGAGAATCATCTTAGGCTGACAAGCGTGATCACCTTCTATGACTCCCCATAGAGCCAAGTGTGCCAGTGTAGTTTATCAAATGCGTGCCAAACTGCTCCAGGCTAAGATTAAGTAGTTTAAGCAAAGAGGAGGCTCTTGGGATGCTTGCACATTGTTGTGCTATCTGAACTTAAGTCCAAATCAGTGAGCTAATGAATTTAGCAGAAAGATTTTCATTAGAGATCTGCCTGCCAGGTTTGAGTCTACCACTCAGTGACCAGATGATCTCACAACAGAAATATGAGTTATTTATGACATACTGCCTTTCACTCTAAAATTCAGAGAAAGCTTATTTCTAATACAATTGTAGGATAACATTATTTTAAAAAAAAAATAAGGTCTAAATTTTAAAGGTACTCACTGAAACAATGGGATATGTCTTAAAGAATGAGAAATGAAGAGAAGAAAACAGGAAATCTTGATACTTTTTCTGGCACTTAAAGCCTGTCATTGAAATCCATGTTCTAAAGCCATGAATACTAACTACACAAGGTGTAGGGATATAACAGTTACAGGGACTAGGATAAAGTTTAGAACAAGGCCTCCCTTGAAAAGATTCTGCAATGGAAATTTTTCTAGAGGAAGTACTGTCACTTTTCCCTTCCTCTGCACTGTGTTCCGTCTGGTTTGTTCATGTCAAGAAGAGAATATGACATCTGTTCCTTCTGGAGTTTGATCCCTTCCCCCCACAATCTTTTCTTTTTAAGTTATTTTTTATTAATTCTTCAAGAATTTCCTACTTTACACTTAGAACACGTTCGTCCTCCTGCCCTATTTCCTCCCAAATCTACCCCTTATTCCATACTCATCTAACTTTGTTCTCATCTTTTTCAACCCACCAAGTCTCATTTGTGCTGCTGGTTTACTTTTAGATGTGTGGCCATCCACTGAAGCACACTATACCAACCAGAGGCCACATCTTAAAGAGAGTCAACTGCTGGGTGATATCTTTCTGTATGCTGTGAATATGTGTTGCTCTGATTGGTTGATAAATAAAGCTGCATTGGCCTATGGCAGGGCAGGATGGAGCCAGGTGGGAAAACCCAAGAAAGATAGTGAGAGAAGAAAGGAGATTGGGGCAGATGCTGCTAGCTGCCGCCAGAGAAGCAAGATGTAAAGTACAGGTAAGCCACAAGCCATGTGGCAAAGTATAGATTTATACAAATGGGTTAATTTAAGATGTAAGAGCTAGCTAGCGAGAAGCCTGAGCCATTAGGCCATAGAGTTTGAAAATAATATAAGCCTCTGTGTGTATATTTGGAATCAAGTGGCTGCGGGACATAGGTGGGAGAGATTCTTTCTGACCGCAGGGCCCTGGTGCGACACAAGAAAACTTCCAGTTACAGTCAACTCACTTTCTCACTCCCAGCACCTAACAATTACTAGCAGCTTCTCAGCCATGGGTAGGACTTTACACTCTCCTCAACTCTCCATGCTGGGATTTTGTCTGGCTTGAGTTTGTGCTAACCGCATGCATGCTGTCACACCTTCTGTGAGTTCACACTAATCACTTGGAGTTTCTGCCACTTTGGACCCTTACAATCTTCCTTTTTCTGCAATCTTTCCTAAGCCTTGAGAGGAGGGGTGTAATACAGATATCACATGTAGGGCTGAGCACTCTGTAATCACTATTTTCTGTACCTTGACCAGTTGTGGGTCCCCATATTAATTAGCATCTACTGCGAAAAGAAGCTTTGCTGATGAGGGTTAAGAGATGAATTAATTTCTGGATATAATGTCATTACACATTAGTAAGTAGAGGAGCAAACAAGTGATTGTGTATCAATGTCTATTGCATACAATTTTTTCACATTTACCATTATAATAGTCAAAGTATGGAAAAAGCCCAAATGCTATTGATGGGTATATCAATAGAATGTGGTATATAATATAAAAGAGAAAATTATATGTATGCTCATTATAAATATGTACTTATATGTATAATAATTACTAATAAGTATATATTCAATGTATGACATTACAGAAAAATGTACATGTATATAATTTATAGAAAGATAGAACAATGGTACTAAGGAGCTGTGAAATGTCAGGGATTGGAGATACTGTTTAGTGATTTTATAGAGTTAATTCTGGATAATGAAGGTGCTCTGGAGGTGATGTTTCTACAAAATATGGAAAAAAGTCACTAGCCTGTTTACTGAAAAAATTTTATGTTGTAAATTTTATAAAATAAAATGATACTTTTATAGTGCTCTGCAAAAAAAAAGGAAGTGGTTTAATAGTATCTCCAATAGCAACTCAATAGTAGTAGGTTGTCCCTAGGGCCTATGACCTCTCTAATCACAGACCTGTCTAGTCCGATAACTGTGCTAGGTATGAATTACATCCTGAGGAACAGGCCTTAATTCCAAGAACATTTTCTTCTAAAACCTACTCTATGAGATAATACTTGATGAAGCGTTTAAAATATCAGCAAATGTGAAATGCCCTTGAAATATCATTTATTATATTATTTCTGTGCCTTATACATCTTTTGGAAAGAAAGGCTTAGTTTTGTTGCTTCTTTTACTTGCTCTTTTTTTCCACATTTTGTTGTTCACTTATTTTTAGAGAGAATCTTAACTGTGTATCTCAGATTGACCTCAATGTTGTGAACCTCTTCCTTCAGCTCAGATGTGCTCTACCAGGCTTTGCTCAGTTAAAGATCTTAATATAGGGTGATTTTCCTGGACTAACTGGGCACCCAGAATAGTACAACAAAGATCCTCAAAATAGGAAACGTGAGGATCAGAGTTACAGAAAAGGAAGCTGTAGGCATGTGAGCAGCACCTTAAGAAAGAAGAGAAGAAACATTGGTCTTAGCCTTGAGGATAGAAGAAGCAGCCATGGGCTGAGGACCGTAACTGAAATAATTTTCCTTAATATGCTCAGAAAATCTGTACAAAATAAACATAATGAGAAACTGGGCAAAATGTTTAGGGGTTTGATGTATTTCCTCTTTGTATTGCTACGCTTTCCTTTCAATATCACAATAACCTTGTGTTATTTTTTTTTTCCCCTGGGACACATGAGGCTGGTGCTCCTTTTTCTGAATGCTATGTGCAATTCCATCCATTCCTGGTTCGTTGACTTGTATTTGATTTGTAAACCATTGTTACACAGTTACAACTTTTGCTTTTGAAAAATAATTTACGTTAAAAAAACTGTACTTGTCAGTGTGTGCGTTTGTGTGTGTGTATATGAAAATCCAAGGCCTTACCATTCACCTGGAAACCCTTTTATGTTGTGTGTTAAGAAAAAAATGCAGTGGTACAGATTTTTTTGGATGATCTTTCTGTGTCTAATTAACATAACTACTCACTTTTGAGTACTATTGGTCTTGATTGTTGGAATCAAATGGTATTGTAAAGTCTATCCTAAGAAGCCAAGGAACTCGATGTGTGACCTACATTTAGTTTTACTGAAATGTCAATATCACAAAATAATAACCCTATACAACAAAAATGTTTATTCCTCTCTTTCATTTAGCTCCAATATCATTCTATCAAAATATTTTTATTTTGACCAATTTAAGACAATTGCCTTTGATTTGTTTTGGAAGAAATATTAAAATAAATGAGTAAATGGAGAAAATAAAAAATGAGTAACTTCTAAATTTAGTTTGTTAGTGACAGTAGTTAAAAGTATAATGAAGCATCATGAAGTTGGCGGTGCTTTGATTCTGTGTGTTGGTTTTTCTAGTGTGGCTGTAGCCTGGTGTCTTCATACTGAAAATACTACTTGATGGTGGAGTCACTGGGTAATGAGCTATGAGGAGGGAGCCATTGTAAATTTTGTAATGATGTTTACAGAAAAGTGATGAGTCTCACTAAGGGGTGAAGTAAAAGAGGGGACAAAGTATAGCAATTAGTAAAGAAGCAACAGCAAATCTAAAGCAGCACTAAAAATGTAAATGTTACAAGATATGAGTGACAGACCCAGAAACAGCAAGTTGCAGATTCTGCTTCTACTGGCAATGTAAAAGCAATCATTTATGTAATTTATTAAAAATAATAAAAATTTTAATTATAGGAAAGGGCTTCAGGGATACTAATTTGGGAGAATTGTTCTATCCTTAATCTGTCATTTTCTAGCACTATGGGGAATCTGATAAATGCAAATAAACAAATATTCAAAGATCTGTAACTGTGGAACCCAGAGGAATTTCAAAAGAAATTTTGAACACCTGAAACACTTATAAGGATATGGTCAGAGAGACTGAGATAAGGACTCAAATGGCCAAAAAGAGATGGCAAATGGTTGGATGAACATTGCTAGTCCCTAACAATGTGGAATAAATGAAGCAACAGTTGGTTACTGACTCATTAAATCCCCTTGTAAACACTCTTAGGAACAGCTGACATCTTTTTATTAACATTTAAATCATATACACACATTCTAATATGTTGCTAGAGTTTTCCTGCCTGGCCCACGGTCAGGATAAATCTCTTTCACCTGCCAGTCCCACAGCCGCTCAGACCCAACCAAATAAGCACAGAAACTTATATTGCTTTCAAACTGTATGGCTGTGGCAGGCTTCTTGCTAACTGTTCTTATATCTTAAATTAATACATTTCTATAATTCTGTACCTTGCCACATGGCTCGTGGCTTACCGGCATCTTTACATGCTGCTTGTCCTGGCGGTGGCTGGCAGCGTCTGGCAGCGTCTCCTTCTACCTTCCTGCTCTTTTTATTCTCTCTGTTAGTCCCGCCTATACTTCCTGCCTAGCCACTGGCCAATCAGTGTTTTATTAGCAACACATTTGCCATACAGAACATCCCACAGCACTAATATATTATCCTAACAAATGTACTTGAATATATAGGTGAGTATGATTGTATATATGATATATAAATATAATACACATGTACATACCACATATTAGTACAAATGTCTGTTTGCGTATATATGCCTATTGTCATAGTTACTCTTTTTCATATTGTTTTTTATCATTATTTTTAGCTTTCAACATAAAATATTTATGTTCAGAATCATGTATGCCCCATGCTCCTCATCTGTTTCTATAAGAGTCAGTTTTAATCCTCACACATTTTTGTTCAAAATTCTGACAACCAAAAACTCTATCCATTCTATTGCAAGTATGTTGGCACATGGACATATTTATTGGTGATGCCTCTGTGTTAGTTATCAACTGATGATTACTAGATTATTTAAATGATTCCTACTTGTTCTTTCTGTCCCCTAACATCAACCCTTGTCTTTAAGATATTTCAAGTTACCAGATTTAATTACTAAAACCTATTTTTTTATTATTATAAAGATACTAGGTTCATTTCAGGTAGCATATTGCAAAATGACTTCTCAAGTACATATTTACAAGTTACATTGTTCATAAACAATTCTAGCAAAAAATCTTAACTTGTCTCTATTGAAATCATGAGATCATACATCTGAAGCCAGGATTCCTGTCACAGGGAACCTGCTGACAGAATTGTGAGCTTCACTTCTACAGACAGGGTCTGTAAGACGGTCACCACTTAACATCTTTGAATATTTGGAACACTAAATAAAATGCAGTTTTAAAAATGTGCAGTGAGAGAACAGATGGAAGGGATAATACATATGCTGTGAAGGGAAATTCTTAAATAACAGAAAGAAAGAGGAAAAACACCACCAGAGTAGCAATACAGCTGCTAACATGTTGGGCCCAGGGGAGACGACTAGAGGCAATTTGTCCTGTGAAGTGGAATTAGGCAGAAATATTTTTTTTAAAAAAAATGTGTCTTCAAAGTACGAAAACAAGAAGTCAAAAAGTTCCAAAATGTGTCAGAATCCATTGAGTCTCTTGAACATAAAATAAGAAAGCATAAATCCATACTATAGAGAATATTTCAGACATGTGAGAGGTACCTGACACAAATATATAGTTAAAAACGGTCTTGCTATTATTAAAGGGCATTGCAGAACAAATCAAACATTAGGAATGTCAGCATCCCACAAATAGTGAGATGGTTATCCCCGCAACTTCAGGTTCCAGAAAATCTAAATAAACTTTGGAGTAATTGCATGCAACATAGCAAAGGAATAGAAGAAACGTAAACTGTAGTTTATTTAGAGAATAAAAAAGCAGAGAAAGAAAATTAAAAAGCAGACAAGATGACTTGTCAGAAAATTAAAAATGGCTTCCTTACCTTGGAGCCCAACCCTTGAACATTGCACTGTCTGCCTATCTCTCTGCTGAACCCCGTCTCCACACCGCTGTCCTGAGAAGTCCTGAAGTCGTGAGTCAGTCCCAAGAACCTCACTGGTCTTCTGTTTCTAATCTTCCTCCCTTCTTCTGTGCTTGTAGAGGGTCTGTCCCCTTCTAGTGCTATATAATCTAGGTTCACATATCACAATACGGAGAGGAAATAGAGATGCTAAGAGGTTTCCTACCTGTCTGACACAGAGGCAGGCAGATCTCCGTGAGTTTGAGGCTAAGCCTGGTCTACATAGCGAGTTCCAGGTCAGCCAGAGCTGCACAGTGGGACCCTGTCTCAAAAATGAAACAAAATTCCAGGTGAAGCCTTATGGAAATCAGTGCATCAAACCTTCCTTTTAGAAAAGTTTAATTTCCATAGCATGGCAGTAGGCTAACTTTTGTGGAGCTGGATTTATTACTATGAGAGAGATTTTAAAAGACAAGCCCACCCACAATCAATCTCTTCCACATGTACTCTTACCATGGGATGCTACATGCTATGTTGTAGTGCAACATGAAGCTCATGCCAGTTGCTGACACCATGGCATCTTGGAATTATAAACCGTAATTTAAACTGTAACTTAAAATCTGTGTAATTTATAAAGTACATGCTGGATATATTTTGCTATAGCAACATATAATAGACTAAGACATTTCCAAGTATTACTTTATAGCCCAATGGGTATATTACAGTTAAGATGTTATCTTGGCATAACACTCCCTTCTGACTACTACATTGGGGCATCCACTTGCTCTTTACTGTAGTGCATAAGGCCTTACATGGTTTTATTTTTCTCTCTAGTCTTATTTTCCATCATTAATCGTTTTGAGTTGAGCCCTTAACTCATGGAACATGGCCTAATCTCCATACCCAATAATCTTTATTTGGGGAATTTCCATGCACACTGGCCTGTAACAGGAAAATCAGTTTCCAAGAGGGACCCTGCTGAGAACCATCAATGGATAAAGAGAGCCTTCCACTGTGCAAATGTACTTCTTTTCTCTTTTCTGCTCGGTGTGAGGTCTGTGATCATTAGATAATACTGCAATAAAACTAGGACCATAGGTAACTGACAATTGGTAGATGTTCTATAAACATTGCCTGAAATATTACTACTCTGCTTTTTAAACTTATTTCTCTTGTTCTTATAATAAAAATTTCAGCAAATATTTAAATATACATTTAAAAGATAATTTATTTTACAAGTACCAACTCTGCTGCTTCGAATGTTCTTATTTTATAGTCATTGATAAACCTCTGTTTCTTCAAAAATGTAATATACTATATTAGTAGTAAGTGATGGGCTTTTAATACATATTTAATGAATTAATATATGAACCAATGGCTGGAAATACTGAATAATCAATACTAGGTCTTTATTGAAATGTCCATAAAGAATATAAAAGATCATAAAATATATCTTTCCATTTTTTTTATAGAAGTATATTTTTTATTTGAAAAATATGTCATCACACTCTGTTCATTGTTAAATTGTTCTCTTTTTTTCTTCTATCTGGAAAATCTATGAATGTAATTGGGAAAAGTATTTGTATACCACTTCATTGGAACCTGTGTCCTTCATTGTGATACGTTATAATTCTGATTTTTTTAATAAAAAAGATTTCCTCATAATTAAACTACAACTTTACCAATTAAATTTGTACCTGAAAATCAACTGACAGAAGTTATCAAAGAATTAAACAAGGGAACTGTTTTGTTTGACCAAAGGTAAAAGCTGAATATTTGGACAATGCCAAGATGTCAGTAATTCCATTGAAAACTCAGCAAATTATTTTATTAATATTAATGAACTGATTTTAAAGGTTATGACCCCCAAACTGTAAGCTCCATATTAAAGGAGAAGAATGAAGTAACTGTCATGACCCACACTCATGGCCTACTAACTGCTGACATCAAGACCATGTAGAATTGGTAAAAGAATAATAAATAGATCAATGGGAATAGGAAAGGACGAGCTCAGTAATAGAAAGTCACATGAATGCAGTCAATAGGTACCTGACAAAGGATCAAAGACAATAAAGTAAAGGCAAGGTGGTCTTCCCAGCAAATGATACTGGGAAATTGGGCACTCATGTACAAATAGGTGTAAAGGAAACATATATATATATATATATATATATATATATATATATATATATATATACACTAAGGGATAATCTGAAAAGGTAGAACATTCTGGAAAAGGTAAAATTATGTATCAGTCAGTAAAATTATGAGTATTTGCTAGTAAGTGTGAGTATTTGGGGTAAGGAAGGGATGAAAAAAACAGCATGGGGAATTTTTTATCAGGAAACTGACATGAATGATGAGAAAATGATGATGGGTACATATCATTAATACAAAAATAGTTAAAACATGTAAGCAGGTTTAACTCAGCCTGTAATTAGTTAATTCTTAGAAAAACAGATATGAAAATATTTCTTTTCTGCACATCCTGAAGTGACTAAAACAGAATACAGACTGACTATAAGTATCTGAAAACAAAAGACTGTCTGACCCTATTAGCACAATTTGGTTAATAAAATAGTTTAAAATATGTGGCTTTTAATGTTTGGTTGTTGAGTGACTCACTGCCTGAAACATGGTTCTGTCTTGGACAGAACTGGGCTATTAGTGCGAAATAGAAATTGCTGTGAGGGTCTTAGAAACATGTGAGGTCTCTTCAAATTCATCCCTCTTTCACTTACACTACTAAGTTAATCTACAAAACATATTTATTGTTTCCTTAATGTAGTATTAAATGTCTGGCTGTTTTTTTTTAAAACTTATTAAACCCTATCCCTAAATTTTATTAACAGCATAATAATAGACATCAGCCTAAGTTAAATTCAATGTGTAAAAAATGGAAGCATGAATTATACAAAGCAAGTAAAATTTATGAGTCATGAAGAGTATGATTATTTCATTATCCAAAGAAACTAAGAACTAGTGATAGAGTCACCCCTTACATCATATATTGTTCTATATTGCTGAACAATCAGCCATATCTCTGAGTATATATCACAGATGTGCCCACAACACTTGTGTTTGGATGACTGTCATTTCAAGTTTGTGGTAGAATTATGAAAAGGTGTGGCTGTGTCTAATCCTATCCCGCTGACAGGGAGTTAGTTGACAGCAGATATTGGGAAGAGGGAAGCAAGGCAGACACTAAAACAAGATGTCAGGGTCCCCTGCATCCCATGATTTTTCTCAGACTACCTAACGATATTTGTGTTGAGCAATTCAACAGGACTCCTCTAGATTGCTAATCCTACCATTGTGTGTAAACATGTCGACATTCCACAAAGCTCAGGACAGCTTTTATGAACCAAAACTGGGGGTCTGAGGTGAACATAGCATCTTGATGTTCTAAAAGAAAACTATTTAGTGGCTACTCAGATGCTGTCCAGACAGTAACATAGACAAATGCACCTTCATCTTTCATGGTGTTTGAGCCGCTTAGATCAATGAGCTCAAATATCTGCTCCTTAGATATCAATGTTTGGTTAAGCTGACAAATTTGTGTGGTAAATATAACTGCATGGCAGGAAGCTTTTTGTGTGCTGTAGCCTGTGCTTTGAAATAAATAGAGCCGAAATCATTTGTTCAGACAGCTTTGAAAGTCGGTGATATAAATAGATAAGCTCTATGGGTTCACCTTAATGCTGTATTTGAATGGCTCAGTAGGGAAGGACAGGACACTACTCTGGAAGGTCTTTAGGACTCTACTGGCAAATGGAACTGACAGATACAGGTTGAACTCCACAGGAATCACTGAGTGCATTATGTGTAAGAATCTGGACTGGGTCAAAGAGAAAAAAAGCCGGGAGGCACCAGTCAGGATCCTGTCCATTGATGTCTGAACATAGACATGGCTCTCACAGTAGTGGAAGTGGCAGTAGGGGAAGGGGGTGACGATGGAGACTCTCCGGGTCCAGTCATTAAGGCCAGCCATCTAAGTGCTGAGCAAAAGCATGCACGATGACTGTGAAATATTCCTGGAACCTAACCATTTGCCTATGAGCTCGCTTAAGACTTAACAAATCCATGTGAGGCACATCTTATCTGAAGAAGAATATCAGGTACTGCTTGGGCAGGTCAAGCCAAACACTACTTTGTCACTCTTAGATAAAAATATTACAAAACAGTTTGGGAGACCTGAGAGGTTGAAGCGGCCATCTTACAGGATTCAAAACAAACGATAAATTACTGTTGGCTGATTAAACATGACAATTGATGTATAAACAAGCAAATTGGTCCCATTTATGGGAATTATCTCCACTCTATGAAGGCTAAAGTTAAACACACTAAAGGGCATGTTGAAACTAAGTGGGGTGGTCATTGTGTAATTGAAAAATGCAGTAATTTTAGTTATAAATTTTTAACTCCCTCACCCAATGCTTTTCTATGCTCTATCTATGAAATATCACAATAGGTTCAAGGGATAAGAGAAAGAGGAACCATTAGGCAAATGTCTTAGGGTAATGGCTGGAAATTGAAACTTTGAATTCAGGGCTTCTCCATGCACAGGCAGCTGGGGATTGTTTTCTTTTGCATAGGCTCTAGTGAAGATTGGGAAGGATACAAGAAACAGGACTATCTCTCCCCAGCAAATGCAGTAGTACATTGGAGCAAGCTTTTATACACTTTGTTTTTAAATACTGTTGGCTTTTTGCACTCTTTTTGATTGTATACCCTTACCCTAGTGGAATAAAAATAACCCACAGAATAATAAAAAAGAGACATAGATAATTAACATATAGACAAAGGGGAAATAACAAAATTCCAGCCTGTCTGGAATATAAAAAAACAACAGTGTATGGAATAATGGGTCACCATCAGGTAAAATCAGTCAAAAGAGTTTGGCCAAAATGTGTATATTTGATCGACTTTAAGACAAAGCCACCACTGACATAAGATTACTAAGCTCTTCCCCACCATATAATTTTATCTTTGTCTTTCCAGGCGAAAGTACTGCCTTTCCCAAGCATATGTTCTCATTCTTTGTGCTGAAAAATTCTGCACTTGGATATCTGTAATTTATCATGATATGATCATATATGCTTATCTACCTCATTAGTAGTATTAATTATGTAATTTGCAATGATCCTTTCCATCATAATCAACAGTCACATAGCACTAACCTTAATACTATCACAGATATCACTGCATGTCTGTAGAATAGTAAAACATTAATTAAAATACCCACACCACTCAATTATCTTCTGTTGAAACATTTCCCCTCAGGAATCTACACACTACTTCACAAATAGCAATTTATTTTCAAGGGATGCACAAACAAGTTTGCCCTAGGGAGGCAGCTCAGGGGCTACACCTGCCTGGATTAGAATCCTCAGAATAAAGCTCTTTATTCTGGCCCTGTCCACTGCAGGTGAGGGCAAAGTGCTGACCCTTGGAAGCAGGTGACTCCACAACTAGAATATTAGTAGGCCTGGGCTTCTAACTCATTGGCAGTTCAAGAATAGCAATATGAACGAAATGCTTCAGAATAAAATTTTGAACTTTTAGAGCAAAAGTTAATTAGCTCCTATAAGTTAGTTATAAGTCAAGTGAAGAATGTGTTTATGATATGCTGATATTCATAAAATGAAATAAATGGGGAGTTTTCAGGAACCTGCTATATTTTTTTTCTTTGAAATGGCCAGACTGAATCACTTTGAACATCTTTGTGAATTACACACACTGTACATTTCTTGTCTAAATAAATTTCGTGAAGATTCATGCTACCAAATAATATTTGGTTGTTAAAAAACTGGCATACACTTTGTACTTGTTGGGACATGGTGATGATTTCAACTAAGTACAAATAAGATAAAAATAAAAACGACCAGTAAGGTCCACTGAGGGGACATGGACAGATTGGAACCTGACCATTGGTGAGTTAGCATAGAATAGATCTTCTATTCTGAAAACAGGCAGGAAAATGAACCTGTTTTCAATAAAATCAGGTTCCTGGGAAACTTTCTGTGAAGACTGTATCATAGGGAGGGAAGAAGTGGGTGAGTGAGGAATATAGGACTATTAATGGAGAAAGATACGAAAGCATCATTGTATAAATGGAAAGATCATAATATTCCCACAACTAGATCTGAGTGACATGGACAGCTTTATCCACCTGAGGACGGAAGTCACCCAGTTGTGCCCACAGCTAGCAGAGTGCCTGTGCAAGCAGGTCCACAACCATGCCTGTCAAGTTGGTAGCACGTCTCTTACTATTAGAGCTGGGACATTTGTTCTCTGGCTCTTCTTCCTATGACACAGACGTCAACTAAAAATGACATAGGAGGAGAGAAGGCTTTGAAAAAGAACATCGCAAATGCCTTATATTTTGTTACCAAATCTGTAAATGGAGTGCTCTGGATATGAAAACAAAAATCTATCACTGCCAAATGTTCAGAGAACATAAAATGCTGTGTCTTTGACTGGTGGCATGTCAATTGGGGGCCTATTAAGGAATGCTCTGGGAACCACTCTTATGCCATGTGACCACAATTAATGCCTTAGGACAAAGAGAATAGAACTGATAGAATGAATGAATATATATATATATATATATATAAACATGTATAATAACACACATATATGTGTGTGTGTGTGTGTGTGTGTGTGTGTGTGTGGTGATATTTTGTATATGCTCTAACAAATAAAGCTTGTCTGAAGATCAGAGGGAAGAGTCAGCTACAGAGTTAGCCATAGAGGCCAGACAGTGGTGGCACATACCTTTAATTCTAGCACTTGGGAAGCAGAGGCAGACAAATCTCTGTGAGTTTAAGGCCACCCTGGACTAAACGAGATTAACCCAGTCTAAAAGAGAAGCAGAGCCAGGCAGTGATGGCTCACACCTTTAATCCTAGTACTTAGAAGTCACACACCTTTAATCCTAGCACTAGGAAGGTTGAGACAGGAAGTAATATGGCTGGACAGAGAAAGGAATATAAGGAGGGAGGAGACAGAAGTGCAATGCCCTTTCAGCTGAGGACTTAGGGACATTCAGTCTAAGGATCCATGGAGACAGATCTTCCTTCCCCTTTTGGCTGAGGAGTTTGTGAGGTGAGAAGTAGCTGTGGCTTGTTTCCTCTGATCTTTCAGCATTTACCCTGATATCTGCCTCCAAGTTTTTATTATAAGACCAATTAGGATTTTTGCAACAGTGTGTGTGTATACACACATGTATATAGAATTTATTATAGTGGCTTACAGGCTATGGTCCAATTAGTACAGCAATCTCTGTCTACCAACAGAAAGTCCAAGAATCCAGTAGTTTTTCATTCCACGAGGCTAGATGTCTCAACTTGTCTTCAGTATACATTGGAATCTGGAAGATATATGTGGTGGTATTGTGTTCCCCAAAATATTGTGTACACTAATAAACTTATCTGGGGTCAGAGAACAGGACAGCCACAATATTAAACATAGAGGTTAGGCAGTGGTAGCATACGCCTTTAATCCTAGCATTCCAGAGACAGAAATCTCTCTGGATCTCTGTGAGTTCAAGGCCACATGGGAAACAGCCAGGCGTGGTGACCCACACCTTTAATCCCAGAAAGCCACACCTTTAATCTCAGGGAGTGGTGGTAGAAAGCAGAAAGGTATATAAAGCGTTGAGGACCAGAAACTAGAGGCATTCGCCCTGGAGAGGCCTTTGGCCTGGAGAAGCCTTTGGCCTGGAGAAGCATGTGGCTGGTTAAGCTTTCAGGCTTTTGAGCAGCAGTTCAGCTGAGACCCATTCTGGATGAGGGCTCGGGGCATCCAGTCTGAGGAAACAAGATCAGCTGAGAAGTTGGCCAGGTGAGGTTAGTTGTGGTTTGTTCTGTCTCTCTGACCTTCCAATGTTCACCCCAATACCTGGCCCGGGTTGATTTTATTAATAAGAACTTTTTAAGACTCATGCTACAGATATAGACTCTAATATGAATAAAGGAAAATGGACTTGCCAGTGAGATCAAGAAAAAGCAGGCAAAGAGGAATAGCTTCCTTCTTCCATGTCCTTTACATAGGCTGCCACCAGAAGGTGTGCCTCAGGTTTAGGGCGAATCCCTCAGAAACGTGCCCAGCAATTTGGGCTTTCAGTTAATTCCAGATGTTCTCAAGTTGACAACCAAGAATAGCCATCACACTTAGGTCACCTGATATCGAGGGTCTCATTTTTAAGGAATACTATAGAAAGCTCCAGAACTTGTCATCCCTTGCTCTGTGCTCATTCTGAGAAACAACAAGTTGGCATGGAAAGGGGAACGGGGACAAGTAAGTCATAGGAATCACACACAGAGCACTCACCTTGCTCTCAAGCATCCTCCGGTTTCCTTTGGGCTTATGTTCCTCTTAAGTAGAATGGGGAAGGAGTCTCTCTTTAAAAAAATGCCTTTCCCTTCTTTCCATTCCATGTGGTTTATGTGTGTTTGCTTTTTGCCTAGTACTGAAAAAATGTCAAATCAAAACAAGGGCTCTTCTAGGTTACTGTTAGATGCAAACAAGTCATTACAGGGGCCCCGGCTTCTCACAGTACTGACAGCGTGTTCACAGGGGCTTGTTCTGTGAGCTCCCACTCTCCTTTCTGCATGAAATTTCACTGTAGTGACACAATTGGCATAGGACAGGGGCTATTAATCATAGTTTTACAACTGAACAGATAGGGCTTGGCAATCCGCACATCAGGGATTAAAACCGGTTGCCTGAGAGTTTTAATTGGTGACAGTCCCTGAATCAGATGAAAAGTGTCATTACTTGAGACAGCTTTGAGTAAGAGAAAAAGCCATGGCTTTGGGTCGAGCTCGCTTTTACTCTTGATTTAGCCTACGTGTGTGAGAAGGGTGATTCGCCTGAGCTCTATGGGCCTTAGTTTTGTTCCCTGTAACATGGGTGATGGTCAAGCAAACAACAGGGAAGATTTAAGGGGACATAATATTAAGCACAGGGTGAGCTGTAAGTCAGTCCTTACTGAATGTAGTGTTTATTAATAAGAGAATTAAAGAGAAACAACACAGCTTTTGGAACAATTATAGGCTGGATATAGCAGAACACTTGTGCTATAGGATGCAGGATTTGGAAGATCCCATGCTGAAAAGTAAAATATTTATTTAATGACTAATGTAATACAGTGATTACTTCTCGTTGGCCTGTCTGACACAGAAACACTTGGCTGCCTATGGTTATAAAGTCACTTAATGAGGTGTCTCAGTCTGAAAAGTTTCACATAATTTTCCCAAGTAGATAGAAAAATATTGCTGGACCAGCCCTCTTCTCTTCTCTGACTTCGAATTCTACAAATTTTCTGCTTTTGTCTACCATTTTGGAACCTAATGCCAGGGTGGTCTGCTTGTAGCTAACATTCAAATTTGTAAAGTATGAAGACTTGTTTAATAGAAACACACAGCCCTATTTAAGGGCAACACAAACTTTTCTAAAAGGCTTCTGGTAGAATGTTATTTCATATAATTTAGTTTTTGCAAATTATTTTATATTAAAAAGTATGTCTTGATGTCTTTTTATGGTAAACTCTTAAATTAAGTACTTGAATTCACAGAATGTCTCTATAAATAATCATGCTAGCACAGAGTTAAGACAGTAGAAAGAGCAACTTTGTAGGTGCTACTAGGTGGGAGCATATTATCTGGGGCCAAATGCTGTGGAATAATCCTTTTGTATACTGTGAAGATTTGCACTCAGATTGGTTTAATAAAATCTGATTGACTGGTAGCTAGTATAGGCAAAACAACCAAACTAAGGACGTTGGGAAGAAGGAGGGCAGAATCAGAGGAGTTGCCAGCTGGACTCAGAGAGAGCAAGACATGCTGGAGGACAAGTAAAGCCATAAGCTATGTGGCAATATATAGATTAATAGAAATGGGTTAATTTAAGTTGTAAGAGCTAGTTAGTAATAAGCCTGAGCTATTGGCTGAGCATTTACAATTAATATAAGTTTCTGGGTGGTTATTTGAGAGTAGCCACTGGCACAAGAAAACTACACCTATAGTCAATTTGGAGAAAATGACAGAAGACAGCCAGGACTAAGGTGAGATAAGTGAGCTGAAGTTCATTGTCAGATTCCCCCTTGTGGTGTTTCCTTGTATTTCACACCAGACACAAGTGTTTCACTTACAAAACCCTGATGTCTCTGGATTGAATTATGACTCTGGATTGGATTATGACTTGTAGTTCTTCACATTAACAGTTTCAAGGTAGGAAGAAGGTAATTTCTGCCCCTGGGACTTCTGGTGTGCCCAATGCGGGTGCTAGAAGATGGTATGAGCAGATCAGAGCTTGACATGGGTTTGTACATTGGGGTTCTCTTACATTTCTGCAATCAGTAAAATATAATGTTGCAGTAGTGGGACTGTGAACTCTTTTGGCACACGCAAGTGCATGCAACAGGACTAAGTCTAAACTACAATCTCAATCGTTGTAGCCCACAAAAGTTCCTATCAACCTAAAGAACCATGACTTGAGGATACGTGATTGTTGCTCTATGTCAAAGAATTTTAATTTAGGTGTCTGTACAGCATTATTGTGACAATATCTCAGTATAGAGAGTAGGACATATGTTTCTCTCCCTCTGTCATAGTTTATATAAATGACAATTTCACTATCCAATAATTACTTTAAGGTGCTGATCACTGGTACTCCACAGATGGATGAAGAGGAAGATCTCAGTTCATCAGAAGCCTTCTGTCCAGTATGTCAAAGAACAGCAAAAAATAAGAGCAATTAATTATAGATGCTGACTTGTAAATCTTTAATTGATGTAGTAATGAGGTTAGGTTTATTAAACCTATCTAGAAAGAAAAGGTGTCCTAGAAGAGGTGATTGATACGTTGAGTCTTATGAGATCATGAATTCAGATGTTGAGAAATGTCAGGTAAATATTGAATAAGGTAGTCTGAGGCCCATAGCCTACGTAGCATTCCCCCACCACCACTGGAGAGAAGCTGCTTTTCATCTCTGGTCAATTATAATTAGGATGGAATAGAAACTTAAAGGTGCATGTCTTCTATTTTTCAAGAGAAATTTAGCATGTTCTCCCAAAACTACTGATTTGTAATTTTTGCTCAGAAATTTAATCTATTTCTACAATCTTGACAACCCCAAACAACAACAACAACAACAACAATAATAGTCATAGGGCTACATTTGGACTTTGGTTTGCCAATATTCACAAGTGGTAGATAGCTTGTAAAGGAGGTCTTGTGAATAATTTACAATTGTAGATGATAGAATACAATACCATAGCCACTTACTTACTATACAAGTACATTTAATGCTTCAGCAATCAAAGCAGTTTTGGTAGCTAACAGTGACCACTTCCAATGTTTACAAAGGAATTGATGAAAATCTATCTAAGTTATATTTCATAGTTTATCTGTCTTCTAAAATATGCTGGACTGATATAAAAAGGCAGTGGAAATACAGCTTTAGTTTATTCATGTTTATAATCCTATATATTATGTTATTTTGTCAGACATAAATGCCTAAGAGACCATGACTATATCTCGGAGCTGTGTACCATGCACTAAATAACATGTGGAATCTTGTATAATCCAGTGTTTCTTCATCAGAATCATCCAGAAGAAAGACTTCTGATTCTAAGACTTGGTTTCACTTTCAGTAGGTCTTGAGTAGGGCCTAAGCCATTGCGTTTCAAAGACATCTCCACATTGTGCCCATGGTTTGCCCATCTTGTGTAGAGCACAGTTATGGAAGGCAGCTTTTTCTTTTTAACAGAAATAACAAAAGAAATAGAGTAGTCAATATTTTCCCTTTCATAAATATATAGTTATTTTTTGTTCCTTACTATAGCTTGAGGGCTTTGGAAAATAACAGGAATATATTTATTATCAGGTAAACAATAAAAGCCCTCTTCCTTTCTTTCTTTCTAATTTTTTTTTCATAAAATTACTTCCAAGTTTGAGGAGATTTCTTTTGGTAGCATATTCAAGCTCAGGTTCCACTTACCAATGTCCTTCAAGGACATGAACTTCATTATATTTCTCTTCCCTCATTGCTTTTGCCATACTGAAAACATCAAACCTAGTCTTGTTACTTCATTCCTTTAGTAATCTCTGTAAATCACTCAGACTTTATCAGAGTGTCCTACGTAGAATTTAGACCTCTACTCCAAATACAAAAAATATGATTAATTCTACTCAAAAACTTAACAAATAATGTATCCCTGTTGTTCATCTTATTTTAGAATGATGATTTTTGCCACCTGGTTGACTTGTTCAGTTGCAATTCAATACTGGTTTACTAGACTGTCTTCAAGAGCTGGCTGACTTGGATTAAGATAGTTTTTTTTTTCCTGTAAATAAATGATAGTATTTTACATAGTACTTCACTGTTTCAACATATTTTTGCATGTTATTTCCAGGGTATATTTTTCATAGCTAAAAGTTCTCCATTAATTTGCCCATCCATACAGTTGTGTAAAATGCCCTTGTAAGACTGTCTACTAACCTATTTGAACAGCTTTAGCATCTTCTCAAAAACTTAGAGAAGACTTCATTGCAATTAAAATGGTCTATCGCCTTCTCTGGGAATACATGCTTTCAATGACTGTTACTATTCACCATGACTTGAGAGCATTCTCATCTGGGTTTATCCCTAACTTATGCACTGATACTAATACTATTTACCCACAGAAATTTCAGAAACAAGTGTGTCAAGTTTAATTTCTAGCTTACTCAGATCTCAAACACCATGTTCCAATGATAACAAATTTCAATTTCCCCCTCTTTAAATAGATAAATGAAGATAAAAAAAACAGCATCAGCCTCATAGATTCATGAAACTGCTACAGAATGCCCGTATAATATATTGGCATATACAATGTCCAATAAATGTGGATTATTAGAGTATCAATGTGAACAATGGATGCTGCATATTATTAATTCAACAGATTGTTTGTTTCTGTGGATATCATAGGTCATAAAAGAGTTGAGGGCTCTACCTCAGTGGAGTTCACATTTCACTGGAATCAGGAAACAACAATGAATGGGTAGGTAGACAATAACAGAACATCTCAGGAACTATGAAAGAAAAAGAACAGCATCATAGGAAGAAGTAATTCTAAGTAATTAGGTTATCATTAGATTGAAAAAAAAATACAACCCCTGAGAAGGCAGTATTTGAGCTGTGACAGGAAGAGAACTCTGCCTTGAGAAAAAGATGAGGGAGGAGAATTTCAGACATTGGAAGCTTCCCAAATAAACGTTATAGGAACCATAATAATTTGTCATATTTAAGAAAAATGCAAAGTCCGTGTCATCAGGGACTAAGGAATAAAGTTGAAAGGAAGCGGGTTAGGAAGTTCATTCCCACAAGCATTTGAAGGATGTGTAAAGGAGATTTTAGTTTGAGAAAATTGGAAAGGTCAAGACAATTTTAAGTTCTAAGAAGGTTCATCTACCTTCAGATTAATGGGAGTGAGGTTGTGCCATAATCAAGAGAAAGCAGAAGAGACACAAATTAAAGAGATGCAGGACAGGTCAAAGTAACAAATGGGATCTGCCAGATTCAGAGGAAAGGGAATTAGAATGAAGAGATGCTGGTAGTTTTGAAGTAGATCCTCAGGGTTGGGCTTCATCAATTTATAGTAGGGAATATGAAATAGAGGTCTTAAATACGATGCCTACAGTTAATATATTATTATACCAAGAAGCCTTATTCATGAACCCAAACTCTATTTATTGATTTTGACATTGCTTTCATGTGTGTTATATATGGGAATCCTAGTTTATTCTTTTTTCTTATCAGAAGCTGATTTAATTGTGTATGTTTATTTTCCTGGTGATTTTCTTAATAACTTGCAATGTTAACATTTTTCATAGTCTTTCATAAGTATAAATAATGTTAGTAAGGTTTTTAAATTTCCTCAAGAAAGCCCACAATATTATTCAATGAGTTATTTTTTAATTTCAATATCATACCTTTATATAATGTTTCATATGTACTAGACTAGGGTTTGTGTAAAGCCGCAAGTCATACCGCCCACTCAACCACAAAACCTAAATATTAGTATTTCATTAATATCACCCTGAAATCCATTTCTATAACTTTGTCTCAGTGACTATATATGACAAATCCTACAAACTTTAACTCAATTCTCCACCCTCAAAGTCATCTCTAATATTATTCTTGATTGCAATTTTTCTCTTTCTTGAGCTATCCTAAAATATCACATAACATTAAGATCCCTTAAGTTCAGACAAACAATCATGCTTACGAACATAAGATATACATGAGACATGATACTTCACTATTCTGCGTATGAATAACAGTAACCAGAAGAGAAAATAAGAAAGGAATGGAAAGATGGATCAATAGGGGAGGGTGCTTGCCACACAAACGTATCAGAGTAACCAAGAACATGTATCAACATGTACATGCCCATGTTAATCAAAATATGTAGAATACAATGCTACTTAAGCAATGTCTGCTGTCTCTCAGGTGTGGAACTGGAGCTTCCTTGAATACTACTTCATTGAGTCTAAACTTCAGAGCAACTCACTGGCCTATCAAGTAGATAAAGCTTAAAGACCTGCTGAGGCGTTCGCAGACTCTTACCAGCACTGGGATATTATGGCAATGTGTCAAGGGAAATGGGGTGGCAGGGGGAGAAGAAATAGAGGTGTGTGTGGGTGTGTGTGTGTGTGTGTGTGTGTTTTACAGGAAACAGTCCACAGCTGTTTCTTCTTTAGGGAGGATTCTAATCATGATAAAGTATCCACAAAACATTCAGTCAAATAGAAGAAAACCAAAGGGCATGCAATGGAAAGCAATGTGTTCCTCTCCAACAGTGAGCTGTACAGTAAAGTGAAGCCAAAATTTTATGTATTATTGTGTTAAAAATAAAACTATGAAGATGTCCCTCCTTTCAATCTCCCTTCCTGCATATATCTACATAATGACTCAGTGCAGTGTTTATTCCTAAAGTATCTGGGAAGCTCAATTACCACGCTAAAGGAGAATTGTAATACTATTTACACATCCCACTTCTCTCTGGGTAACCATCCTTCAAGAAGCCATACTCACACAAAATCTCCAGTTCATTAAAAAATTTTCCTCATTTTCATGCACTGTGAATCTGTGATAAAGTGTTATTACTGATCACCCAGCAGTCGATTCACTAACTCCTCAAATGTCAGTAGGAACATACTGAGGGAAAATCGAATTACATAATTTCATCCCTTGGACTAATTATTCTTATTGCTGCTCCTCTGAAAAGGCCTGGATACAAACTCTGAAATGCCATGTTTACTTTTCTTAGCAGGAAGGAAGTTTTGTGATGTGATTAAAATGGTATCATGTTGTTTCTTATAGAATATATTCATGCATCTGACCTGCAAGAACAAAGAATTGGGTATACCTATTAACTGCGATAAATGCCCCCCACCCCCCGTAGCTAGGCAGGCAATTTCCATAGAAATTATATACAGTAAGTTGTAATCAAATATGAACTAAGTTGGTGCATCTTTACTGCTGATGCTGCAGATTCTTCGCCTATATCTAAATTTAGGTAACTACTAGATTTAACTCCAGAACCTTTGCCATTGCACTCAGCACTTCCTAATCTTCAGCCTGTCAGACAGTCCCGGAAGGTCTGTAGTGCATATCTCTTTAACATGGACTAGTCACGAAAATTCCAAACTGTGATAACCATAGAGGCTTTGGTTTGTTTTGTCGTGTTTGCTGCTATGACTGATTTTTGTGGAGAATATTTAATAACAAATAGGGTGAACAAGAACACCTAGCCTTAGTCTTCCTTGGATATTGCTCGAATTTTGCTCATTTCACTTCTACCCATACTATTACCACAGTTGTGTTTCACATTGTGAATATAGCAATCTTCATATCTTAATTAGGAACGCTTTGTCCCATCTTAGGTGTAGTGTAGTTAAAAGTTTGTAAATGGGATCAATGGCTTGGTGTCTGACTATTATTTACGAAGGGCTCTTTGGTCAAAGGAAGGCTATTTATCTGCTCTGCTATCACCAAATGAATAACTGATAAGCAATAGAAAAATTAATTCTCAAAGAGGACACAAGTCCCAGATCAGGGTGCCAGCATGAGTGGCTTCTAATGAAGACCACTTTCCAGGCTGCAGATGACCACCTTCTATGGTGATATTTTATTTGTACTGAAATGTGATTTTATTTGTATGTTAATAAATAAAGTTGCCTGGGGGTCAGAGCTAATAGCAAGCCATAGCAGAAGTCTGGCAGTGGTAGCACAC